>JAGGAV010015634.1:0-38652 GCA_017657295.1 Termitomyces sp. DKA64 | reverse complement strand
TTATACTTTGATAGTAGCACTGTAATTGTAACATTCTGTATGGACTGCACAAATAATACATATAAGAAAGACTCATGCCAAAGTCATAGGTTAGAGACTGGTTTACTGATATACAATTAGGACCAGATTAAGCATTGAGTGTTGAAGTCAAGGCCCTAACTGAGCACAGCAAAGTTGGGGCTGGGATTAAGCATTGAGTTTTGAAGTCAAGGCCCTGACTGAGTGCAGCAAAGTTGGGGCTGGTATTAAGCATTGAGTTTTGAAATCAAGGCCCTAGCTGAGTGCAGCAAAGTTGGGGCCAGGATTAAGCATTGAGTTTTGAAGTCAAGGCCCTAACTGAGTGCAGCAAAGTTGGGGCTGGGATTAAGCATTGAGTTTTGAAGCCAAGGCCCTAACTGAGTGTAGCAAAGTTGGGGCCAGGATTAAGCATTGAGTTTTGAAGTCAAGGCCCTAACTGAGCACAGCAAAGTTGGGGCTGAGATTAAGCATTGAGTTTTGAAGTCAAGGCCCTAACTAAGTGCAGCAAAGTTGGGGCCAGGATTAAGCATTGAGTTTTGAAGTCAAGGCCCCGACTGAGCACAGCAAAGTTGGGGCCAGTACAAGCATTGTTTCAAAATCAAGGCCCTAACTGAGCACAGCAAACTTGGGGCTGCAATTAAGCATTGAGTTGGATGTTGAAGCCCTAAATCTGCTGTGCTTGATCAGGGCTGGGTCTTAGTCAGGGGTTTGGAGGCATGGGGCTAGCTCATCTCTATGAATGCTGACCAATTTTACATAATCTTAGTCAGTGTCAGTAAGCCCTTCAATTTTCCCAGATTATAATCTATTGCTTATTGTGCTTTCCTACAGGTTGTCACATTCTATATAGATTCAAATAACATAAGCCTACATACAATTTGTAGCTATGATGCCATAGTACTTTACATGATTTAACCAGAATTTTAGGTACTTCCAATCCTTCATGCCAATGTCATCTTTTAAAAAGTATAAAACATTGGGACAGTTTTTTGAGCCACTGTATATTTCAGCATGTAATGTAGTTTGAGTAGTATAAGATAAAATCTCTTGGGATTGCCCTTTTTTTTGACATATTCTTGATAACATAATGGAATTTATAAGCTCTAGATATCAGAACAAAGTGAGAATATGATATGAATGTGTTTGATTACTTTGTATTACTAATTCCTGTAAGTGTTATGTGTTCTTCCAAAGCATCGAGTTCAAATATCAAGGCCCTGACTGAACACAGTGAAGTTGAGGCTGTGAGGAAGCATTGAGTTCTGAAATCAAAGCCCAAAGAGTGCAGTAAAGTTGGGGCTGGAATTAAGCCTTAGTTCCAAAATCAAGGCTCTGACTGAGCACAGCAAAGTTGGGGCCAGGACTAAGCAATAAGTTTTAAAAACAAGGCCCTAAATGAGCACAGCAAAAGTAGGGCTGAAACTAAGCATTGAGTTGGATGTAATGAGGTTGAGGCTGGGTCTCAGTTGGGAGTTTTTGGGCAAAGCCCCCAATAAGATAGCAGGGCACTTAGAAAAACCCTTCAACATTGATAACCTTCAAGCCTGGGTGCCAACCCTGAACTTGATGATCAATGAAACTTGATAAAGAAAATCCATGGCAAAGGGATCCTGTGCACTCTTTTTTCTCAATACTTCAATAATCCAAGGCTGGAAGTATTGATACAAAATGCAGTGCTTACCCTGCTGGATATGCGTAGCCTGCCATGTTTCATGTTGACAGTTGATTTGATTGATTGTGGTCTGGCCAGTTGACTCTGCACAATCTCAATATAGAAGTGGATGATATCTATAGGCATTTGAGTACATCACTTTGGCATGCGAATCCTCTGACTTACGGAGACCGACGAATAAAAAATAACTCGTTGGGGCCCCGTTCTGACATCATTCTTCCTCACGAGTGTTAAATAGTGTGTGGTGTAATGAATCTCGAAAATGGGGGAACCAAATTGGCTTTGGTGTGCGGACGTCGAGTGGTATCCGTGCGTTCAGGACGGATAGAAAGACCAAAATAACATAATATTGAGGCGGCTCATGCTAGCGCTCCACACGCTCAGGACTTATTCCATATCTCGCTAACCTGTCAACTTTGCGATTAAACCCATTAAGATTGAAACTTGTTATTTCTACTGTGTACTGAGCACGACCATTCCGAGGTGCTCCGCCTCTGTTTCAATGGACCTACCATGTGTAGAAGAAGGGTGACAGGAGTAAACTCGTGGAAGAATCGAGGTTCACTCAGCAATCCCAATCGCTGTAGAGGTGCATACTCTCAACCCCGAGTTCTGAATGGCGAGCCCGAGGCCATTCGACTGATGCTATTATTTGTGATACCAGATCACAAATCTTCCGAGGACTGATGAGGCTTGGCTCCTTCGCATACTTTGGGCAGTCGAGCGACCCCGCTCTGTGGCGCATCAATACCAATACAGATCAGGGTCACCATTAACCAACTCGCCTCAGGAGGCATTACCGCGTCGAAAGCATGAGGCAGTTCCTTCTATGTCACTGACTGGTAAGTCTGTCGAGTGATCATAGAACAAAATGGCGTGTTCCAGTAGCAGATTCACGGCGCTTTGCCGTGAGATATAGCGTAACTCCGGCTGTTGTGAGTCAATGTTAAGTATCTGGCCAATGCACCAATGAGCCTGAGACGGAGGGGAAGTTGAAGATACCTGGTGGCCTTCGTCCTAATTGGAGTAACTTTAGGCAGCCTAGACGCCATAGGGAGTTTAATAAAAGAACCCATATAAGATGGCAAATGAGCGAAAAGCACCCATTTGTCCGTTACCCTTGCCTACAACTACCGTGGTTACGTTTGCGGGCCTGGGGGCAACACATGGGCTAGAACAAGATTGTCATTGACGCTTCGTTTGATCAACGACACCTGGTACATGGCTTATCATGATGATGATGCTTCGTCATGCTTTGTTCAAATATCAAAATGGAATTAATATTTGACTGCTTTCAGACTCCAGTGCTGCTGAGGGGTCTCTCGAAGCATAAGGTGTTCCGTAGATGCCACAAGATATGTACGTACGATGTATATAAGAGGTATAGTTTCTGAGAGCACTGCCTGAATGATTAGGAGAAGTTTCCAAAGACTGCAAAGTCCGGCATCCCCCCGAAAGATTTGAGCTCAAGCACAACTTCTTAGATGCACCAACCCACTGCTGTGCCGATTTCCCTAATCCCCCGACTAGCCGAGAGGAGCAAAGCAAAATCCAGACATTCCCGTTCCCTCTTCTTTCTCCCTTGCAGCCCATGTGCTTTCGCTAAATAGTACCATGCCTCGGGGACATGCCAGCCACTTCCGCGGGTAAGGTGACTCAATAAACCTGCCGCTAGATCCACATCATTCGACGAGCCAGTGCCGGACGAAAGCGCCGCCGAAGCTTCATGCCTGGCGAGAAACAGTCGTGCGAGGTGTATCGAAGCAGACACCTCGTCCGGGTCAATGAACAATGCCTTTTGGTAGGCATCTATTGCGTGTTCCTGTTGGCCTTGAGCGATGTAATATAACCCCAACTGAAAGAGAGATAATCATCGCAAGTACACTTCAGAGGTATGAGCAATACTCACTTGCACCCACACCCTTGGATTTCCCTCATCTTTTACCTCTGCCTCCTGTATTGCGCCCTTGGCCTGATCGATTTTTCCCAGGCGCCTGAATGTTGCTGCAGACATCAACCATAAGTCTGCTATCAGTCGCTCCATGTGTGCTGCTTGCAAATTGCGCTTTCTGTTCTGGGGTGGAGGTGGAGGTGGAGGTGGAAGAGACGGAGGCGGAGGCGATACTGTTGGAGTACGATCGTTCGGGTTATGTAGAAACGAACTGAGACGGCGTCGGGAGTGGATCGAAGACGCTTGATAGGACGTTTGACGTAGGATGGCGTGGAAGTCTATGCAGTACCGATATTACGACAGGCAAACATGGAGAATGGTAACGTACCAGGCGTCGAGTTGGCTTTCTTAAGACTTCCCGCTTTACTACCAATCTTCCTCGAGAACGTCGAAACTCGTGCACGCCCCTGATGCACACGGTGCCTGAGCATTTGCTGCATCTTTTTTCCTTTCGATGTGTCACGGTCAAATGATGACGAGCGCTTTGTAGAACTACGTTTCTCAGTTTGACGTTGAGAAACTTCAATATCAGGAGTTGCGGGAGCAACTGTTATAGGAATAGGCTCGAGGATGTCCTGTTTCTCATTACTTTCGTGGGTGGGCGAATCTGGTCTTGAGTCATCATCAGTGGATACAGTTACGAAAGGCAACGCGCCCGTCGCTGCTGCACCACCATCTACCGATGGCCTTGGTGTGCTTTGACCTACAGTAGACGTCCGTTGCGCGGCCACCCAGGAAAACACTTCGAGCCACTTTTCCTCTGCACCTTCTGCACCATCAATTACCTCGGTCAGCACACCTTGAGTCATGCGAAGTTGTAAAGCATATTCAAATAGGTCCTCCTTTGATGGCGGTGAATGGTCTTGGACAGGTGCAAGAAGTGCTCCAGCCGGAGAGATGCGAGTGCCATCGATGAGAGACACTTGAACCGACGACACTGTTGCCGGGGCAGTTTGACCGTTACCGAGAGATATATTTACCGCTTCCGTACCCGTGTCTGTACCGATCGCTGCCAAAGACCCCGCCGAATCTTCCTTCGGTACTTCGGATTTTTCTGCGGAGCGATCGTTTCCCGAGATACCTTCAAAAGTCTCACCACCCTCTGCACCATTCTCAGTGGCATCTTCTGCTGGCTCATCTTCGCCAATAGCTGCTCCTGACTCTAATATCTCCCGTGCCTCAGTCCACTTCTCTGAGGCTGCAAGTAGGAGCCCCAGAAGATGCCAGTAGCGGATCTCACGAGGTTCGGCCTCGACGGCGCGTCCAGCATGTAGGATGGCTTGTTCGAGGTTGTGGTCCGGTCCCGGATGAGCAAATGATAGTGCTAGGTGGTATAATGCCGCTGGATCAGGGGTAAATATTAAAGCTTCTTCCGGATCTAAAGAAGTCGGGGAGCAGGCCTGTACAAAGAACTTGTGCGCAGCCGCAAGACGAGCTGGGCGAGTGTGCGTGTCCTGCTCTAAGTGCTCGCCATGAGATAATGAAAAAGGCGGAATCAACGGTTTACTCACCTTTGAGCGTCATGACAAAGTTCCAAACGCCTTCTGCAAGATCGACTCGTGCAGCCAGACGAATCCCATCGACACCGACAATCCGTAGCCTTGTTTTGGCCTTCTCAATACAAACACCAGCCTCACGTGCTTCCTTTAATCCCTCAAGTCCAGTCTGGGACATTGCCCACCGGCAAAGCATGCGTGCACCATAAATCAACGTTTCCACCCATTCCTCATCGGAAACTGAGTCAGAATTATTGTCAACATCGTTAACATTTTGGCTGCCATTCAAATTTCCTGTGCTCGACGATGGCGTGGCAGCATTAGCTTGTTTGGTTTCATATGCCTTCCCAACGACTTGTGAGTAAAGCAAGAGTGTTCTTCGAGCGAGGGCGGTATCCCCAGTGACATGAAGTATCCGCGTCATGTGCCGTAGAACCTTAGGAGAGTTGAAGGTGAGGCGAGTCGCCCACCAAAGAATCTGGGGTGAGGAATCATAAATGGCACCAAATACAGCTCGAAGGAATGACTGACGTCTATCACCCATCCTGCGCCTTCGCTATTTGCACCTCCGGCCTCCCACACTCCCACGCAGAGGTCAACAAAATCTTCTACTCGCACATTCCGTTCTCCAGCACTAGGGAAGCTCGTGCAGGCACCTAAAATTGCTCGATAATCATTCACCACTGTTCGTGCCGCATGCAACCATTGCTTTTCTCCACCACCCACAGAAGGTAACGTTGGTTGTGAAGCATGTAAGGGGTGGTATCGTAAGATTGTGGCTCGGAGATACAGAACGGAGATAGTAGATCGGTGCCAGGTGCGGAATGTTGCGGGCCAGTAGATACTACAAGCAGTGTAGTGGCGAAACCACGTCCATACATCTTTAGAGAAGATTGTCGATGATCCTGCCATGGTCGCAGAGACTACAGTGGCCCGCCAGAGGAGGTACTCTACCCAACGCCAGAGTTCCCGTTGGTGTGTAAACACATTCGGGTTGGTAGCAAGAGTTGATGCGGCGGGCGTCTGATTTGAGAATATGCCTTCTAACGACTTGAGGAGAGGTAAGGCAGTACCATACGCATTCAAAGCGACTTGTGGATTGGACGGTGAAAGTCTTTCATGAGACATGCCTTCAATCAAAAAACATCAGTGCTATCGTGTAAGCTATGGTTGCAGGACAGGTACCTTGCAAACAGACGCTCCTCAGCGTCTCGATGATAGCCCACGACCTTCCATCTCTGATCTCCGGTGTAGACGAGTCTGTCAGGGTTACGAAACTACCACCAACGGAGGAGAATGAGCGTGAAGTTGAGAAACTTGGGACATGCAAGCCTAGATGATGTCCATGAGCCGTGGTCGTCGACGTAGAATCAGTGGGTATATGGTTTTGGAACTTGAGAAGTTCTGGAACGTCGGAAAGGTGCGACAGGCACTGTGCAGGGTTACCCAAGGCATAAGCGTAATATGCAAGCGCGAAGTTCAGGCTCTTTAATATCTAGCATTGTAGATAGTTCAACAATAAGATACTGTGGCACGCACGTCATAGTTGGAAGACTTGAGGCTCCTCAACGCATCGTAGTTCGCCCTGGCCTCCTTTATCCTCTCCTCTGGTAGTGTGTACTCTGAACCTAGTTGTACAGGATATTCGCATTCTCTCTCTTCTGGTGCATCGTTTTGATCCTCATCCCGTGAATTGGCCGCAAGTAACAGTGCGAGTGCCTGAGTATACGACGCAATTTGCGCAACGTCCTGAAATCCCCTGCAGTGCTTGTTGAACTTACGCAGAAGTTCAGACCAAGGGAGAACCGTGCCAGTGGGTGTCTTGGCGGGAAATTGGGATGACCATTGACCGGAGGTCAGCGCAAGGCGAAGCTGAGCCCAATAGTGACGGTCCTTTGCAGACATATAGAAGTAGTTGAATTCGTTGTGGCCAGTACGTAACGTAAGAATAGGCTTTCATCCGATCTTATCGGAACGCGTCTCATTTAATAGATCAAGTATTTAAATCAACTGTATCCTCTAAAAGTAAGTCAAGGAAATTTTGGTTCATTTAAACTTCTACATGTTCTCTTCCTCTCCCGATGTTGAAGTCTCCCCCCGACCACTTTGGGGCAAGGGAATTCTCATCTTCGCTTCCATCCCAACGTAGTCGAACATGAACTCGACCAGCTGGTGCCTGATAATCAACCCATGACTTGTCACCCCACCAAATCTGGCAATGCTAGTTTATGCAAAAAACGCGGTGAGAATAGTGCCAACGATCCCACCGATTCCATGAATGACGAAGACATAAACTATATGAAAGGAATTTCAAAGCAACGCACATAGAGGACATTGTCGTAGCCAGCGAGACATCACACCAGCAGCTGATTTTGTCGAGTCCAATAACGTGTATTGCAATGCGTGCACGATTTATAAGAGGATTCGTATATGTAGGATTGCCTCTGGCTCGACGGGTGTAGATGGAGCGGTTCGTGGTCGAGCTAGCGGTATGTTGTAATTACCTCCCGGGCCGGCCGGTGAATTGTTCCCACACGACCTTGCCATGAGCCATCTCCTTGTCGTTGTCCTTGTCATCCTCGCTGTCCTCACCGATGCACAGACCTTTACTTCCACCGACATGTAGGCAATTCCCACTCTAAGCTGTCCCTTTATTCATCTCTGCCTCAGCAACGGCAATCCCATCGTCGGTGTTCTCACTCTAAACCCTCTGGGCATCCCCGTCACCTCCACCATGTACGCCCAGCAGTGGCTCTTTCCTTTTCAACTCTGATTAACATACTCTCTCAGAGGAACCCTTGTTGCTGGCGTGACCACCACTTCATCTACCATTGACCCCGTAGTCGCAACCACTACTTCAACGACCACTGATGCAGACCAGGGTGAACAAGGACCAGTCGGCCAGCCCACAGCTACAAGCTTCAGTCCGGGTGGTCCAACACCATTCACGTATACCACTATCATCAACGGAGTCACCTCTGTCGTCTTAGATACATTCATCCCTACGAATCCTGCTACCCAAACGCCCTCCGTTACTGCAACCGGCACCATTTGGGATTTTAGCTCCTGGCAAGCTGTTTATGCGCCATCATCGACTGCCGACGCTGGTGCCAATGGCGCAGTCGCTGGCCAGCTTATATCAAGTTCCCTCGTTCTTGGATTTGTGGTGGGCATGAGCCTTGTGCTGTATTAGTCGCTGTGGTCCGTAGTGAGGACATATGTTACTCCCTGGACATTTCGCAACTACCCCCAGCTCCCACGTCTGACGAACTAGCCAAAAAAATGCATACTTAGAAATGCTTAGATGGACATCTCTGCTTTGACATTGTATTGTGTATTTATCCTCTTCCCGTGTATATCCCCTCACCTGAATGTACATATTCTTGTGAACTGCGCAGCATGTACATGTGTTTCATGTGACTGTATTTTTGGATTGGCATGTTGCAATGCCGATCGTTGACGTGATGGCCAAGCCTCTGTTAATATTCTCATCACTTTCCCGACTAGATACAATTACAATTTATGAGGTGATCACTTGAGCTTCGTGAACATTTCCTTTGAAAGTTCTAGAGTTGCAATCTCGGCTTCAAGAGTTTTGCGCTGGCGGTACAATCAGCACCACATCTCAGCCAACAGGAGATCACGAACCTTTTCCTCATTAGCAAGACGCACGTTCTCAGGGACAGTCTCCGCATAGTCCGCTTGCGATTCCACGTTGACGACCTTTTGCAGATTCATCCGTGCCAGATCGAGCTTCTTGTTACATTTCGCAATCTCGACGTCCAAATCAACGAGTCCCTTGAAAAAAGGAATGATACATATCAAGTGTACTGGAATCAAAAGACGAAAAAAGCATACCCGAACAAGTGTGTGAACAGCAATTGATGGGGTTACAACAGCACCACCGCATCCGGCTGGAATTTCGTTCAAGTCGCGGACAACGTTAGCTGACTTGCATCCCTTGGTGAGAGCAACGATCGTGGGTAATTGTGACTCAAAAAGCGCGGCCTCTTGGTCATTTTGAATATGCAGGAAGACTGTACAAGACCGTAAGCGCTTTGCCGCCATTACGAAAGTTTATGAGGGACATACATCGAATTTCACTTTGTAGATTGTATGACGCTGCCAGCGATCGACCTGTCTTGAGAGCAGAGAACACGAGATCAAAGCTCTTGTCGGCGGCCTCAAATACAAAGGCGTTATCCTGCGGGATAAATATCAGAATCACATAGTATTAACTTGTGATAAATATTACGCACATGCACAGGGAAGGCAGACACCATAATCGATGGTGTAGAGTCGTTCAGCCGTCTTGGCAGGCGTTGCCATAGCTCCTCCGTCACGAAAGGCATGAAAGGATGGAGCAACTTCAGACCATAGTCAAGGCAGGTATACAATGTCTGCTGAGCCGATTTTCTCGTCTCAATGGGCGCCGACTCGTCAGTCATAGGCTTCATTGCTTCCTGCCAAGTCATGTCAACTCGAGGGAACAATCCGAATTGACAGAAGCCTTACGATGTATACATCGCAGAGCTCGTAGAGCCAGAAATTGTAGGCTGATGTCGTGGCATTCATGAAATTACGCTCCCCAAGTTGTATGTTGATCTCCGCCGCAGCGATGTTCAGTTTGTGCAAGATCCATTTCTCTACAATGCTCTCTGTGCCGGTAGGCTGCAAAGATTGTCAGTCATAGATACAGAAACAAACGGAAGAGGGGATGCCCATGCCTTGGATGTTGGTTCCGGTACAAACGAACTATCCAACTTGAGCATGGCAAATTTCGTGGCATTGAAAATCTTGTTGCAGAACTTGCGATATCCTTCCACACGCAGGATTTCAAGGTTGATATCGCGGCCTGCAGCAAATCAACATACCACCTCGGATGTCAGAAGGTATGACTAACCTCCGCCGGAATACGCGCAAAGTGCGAAGCGCAATGCATCCGTTCCACACTGAGGAATGCCCTTCGGGAAGTCTTTCTTCTGCCCTGCTGTCGCTTTGATGATCTCCTTCTCATCCAAGTTACCCTCCCGAAGCTTTGCATGGAGATTCTCGAGAGTTTGACCTTGGATCACATCGATGGGGTCAATAACGTTTCCGAGAGACTTGCTCATCTTGCGACCATGAGCATCGCGAATCATAGCATGGCAGTAGACCTCTTTGAATGGCATTTGCCCCGTGAGCTTGATGCCTAGAAGCACCATGCGGGCTACCCAGAAGAAAAGAATGTCCCATCCGGTCTCGAGGAGCGATGCAGGATAGAATCTTTGGAAGTCGGAAGTCTGATTGAGTCGGGCTTCCAGTCAGAAAAGAAAAAGAACTTGTAGTTCGCCTATACATACATTCTCGGGCCAGCCCATGATGGAGAAAGGCCATAGGCCAGACGAAAACCAGGTATCAAGTACATCCTCATCCTGCTCTAGTGTGAACTTCTGTCCAGCCGCTAACGCCTCTCCGCGCTGCTGAGCTTCTTCTATCGTGCGTCCCACAACCCAATTTTTACCGTCGTTAACCTATGACACAGTCAGCTCCGTAGATCACTAGTGGCATAAACGACTCATACATCTTGATCAAGTCCTTGGATCTTGACGAAATAGGCAGGACACCTGTGTCCCCACCATAGCTGACGCGAGATGCACCAATCTTGGATGCCCTCTAGCCATCTATACCATTCGTTCTCCGACTGCTTCGGCTGGATCAACAACTCGCCCGCTCGGGTACGCTTGAGGAAATTTTAAATTTGTCGTAGTGCACAGATGAGTACAAATTGTATTACCTTCATCGCCTCTTCTGCGAGAGGTTTACAATTCACCCACCATTGTGGCTTGAGGACAGGTTCAATGAGATCGCCGGATTTACTGTCCCAAGGACAGATTAACTTCCATTTTCGTAGTGCCGGTGTAATTACTCTTACTCACCTGCAGATCGGGATCTGCATTGGATTGTCCTTCGTCTCAATATAAAGGCCCTTCTCCATCAACAGCTTGACGACTTCTACACGAGCATGGAATCGTTTCATGCCCTACTCCCCTCATCAGGACACAAGTCTCTTCTCAAACAGGACACGCACATTGAAATGTTCTCCAGCATTGGCATTGAAAGTTCCGTCATCGTTCAGAATATTGATGAACTCCAGATTATGCCTGACACCAACTTCATAATCGTTCGGGTCGTGTGCAGGCGTGATCTTGACGGCACCCGTACCGAACTCCATATCAACAATGATGGAGTCGGTAACAATAGGGATGCGACGGTCAAGGAAAGGATGGACAGCGAATTTTCCGTGCAGGTGCTTGAGGGCAGAAGTCAGTCGAAAACAACGTGTACGTCTATAGGAAGATGTGCACCTTATATCTAGGGTCATCAGGATGGACAGCAATTGCAGTATCGCCAAGCATGGTCTCCGGACGCGTTGTAGCCACGATAATGCGTTCATCTAGAAGAATAATGCATTCTCAAGAGAGTTGAACACAAAATGAAGGTGCTTGCCTGAACCCTCGATGAGATATGCAAAACTTGTGATTACACCAAACTCGAACTTCTCCTTAATTTCGTATCCAGGAACGTTGAGTAACGTCCTTCCCGTAAGCTGCTTTTGTTCCACCTTTATACGTACAATCAAGAGACGTGTCAACGTTTGAACACTAGCATACACACCTCGAGGTTGGAAAGCGTGGTATTCAGTTTTACACACCAATTGACAAGACGGTTTGCACGGTAGATGATACCTTCTTCATGTAGTCTACAGAAAGTTTCGACAACAGCTTTAGATAGTGTCTAATTAAATAGATCTCAATGAGCATGAAATGACCAGTGTGACGAGTTTTTAAGAAGCACCTCGTTCATGGTGAATGCTACTCGATCCCAGTCATAACTTCCTCCGAGTCTGTGCAACTGGTTGGTAATTTTTGCTTGATACCTATATCCAGCGTCAATTTTCCCATCTTGAAGGCACTGGGGATCGATTGACTGACTCGTCTTTCCACACCCTCACAGTGTCCACAAACTTCTCGCGACCGAGATCATGTCGTGTCTTTCCCGAAGTTTTATATAGACGTTTCTCAACCACACTTTGCGTCGAAATACCCGCGTGATCGAACCCAGGCGCGAAGAGAGTCTCTCTCCCCAGCATACGATTCCTGACTCCATCTCAGCACGCGAAGGTAAACGATATGGCACTCCCAAAACGTACCAGCGCACCAGAGAATCTTGAATTGCAGTCGTGAGACCATGTCCGATATGCAAACTTCCCGTTACATTTGGTGGAGGTGCTGGGACAACGAATAGCTCTCGCTTTTCTCCGTCCTTGAGGGGGAAGTGCTTTTCTGTTGATTCGGGCTTGAAGAAGCCCTGTGCGGACCACCAATCATACCAAGCCGCTTCAATGGCAATGGGGTTGTATCCGGCCGCCATTGGCTGGGTCATATCTCGACAGGCGCGTCTATAATGAGCTTATTGGAGTGAAGAGAGAGATCTTATGTGGCGCACCCTTCTTCTCGCCCTTGGGAGTAGTATTCACGAAAGGAACGTCTGCTGCATCGTCCTTCTTCGCCTTCTCCGTCTTCGCTTTCTTCTCAACGTTGGGTGCAGCCTTGGCAGCTTTAGCAGCAAGCTTTGCCTCCTTCTCTAGTCTCTTTGCCTCCTTTTTCGCTGTAGATCAGGTTGAACATGTGAACTACAAGCAGTTAAGACGGGATTCGACGGACCAGCGCTCTTGGTCGTTGGGTTTTTAGCGTCAGCATTGACGGCAGGGTCCTGCTGGGGAGGAGTAACGGGCTCGGACATGAGATATCTGCGATAGATTAGAATAGATGGACGACGGTAACGGACGGAGGCAGATGTAAAGAGATGATATCGATTCATGCGCTTCGCGACTCCTTCCCCCCCTGCCTCGGCTATATCCGTCTCCAAAATTTGTGATCTCGATCTAATCTCCAAATCTCAGCAATTCAAAAGTAACCGCTGAAAATCCATATAAAAAAGCTAGAGATATATCATACATTATCTCTACCCAACGTGCCTACTCCTCCGTGATTTGACAACAGTCCCTGATCGTTCCAATGACGCCTTCAAACCCTTGATCGTCTGCACAATCTCCCCTAAAAGGGCCTGATCAGCCACGACGGAAGCCATTACGGGAAACCATTCACAAACCTGCAAGCTTAGGGCTTTCAGCCTCAAAATCGTATCTCTTGTTTGTCCCTCCTCGGTTCAAGACAAGCTTGAACATAGATGAAGTCTTTGCGGACTGTTGGCAGTCCGCAATACTCTTGATATGATAGGACGAGGTCTTTCCGCTATCAAAAACGACTTTCATTGCTTTATTTGTCGAGGGCATGATCTATGATACAGGTCAGCAGATAGCGCACATGGAAAAAAGGAAGCGTTACATGTATGTAGACACCATCAATAGCAAGCGTCCGCTCCTGACGAGCAAGTAGCATTGGGGCTTTGCGGTAGATTGTATATTTCTGCAATTGACACTCGTAAGCACTCGAGCCTGTATTGTCCAAAATTTCAACTGCCCACCTTATAGCCAGCGGCATAGTCCGCCAATGATGACGAGTACTGGATATCTGGGGTATCTGACATGCGTTTGAAGATTGAAGCTACATGTCAAATAAATGAACACTCTATGCAAAACAGCTGACAGAAAGTTTTACCATTGGGATCTGTAGTTTTGCCTGTACCTTTCAGAACATCCCCGAGCTGGGGCAGCATACTTCTTTTGACAAGGAGCAGCTCTCGTTTGCCTTGCAAACTAGCCACTGTTCTGTCCAGAGGAATCAAGATGTTCATATCCGCCACAACAAGTGCAAAATCATTCGGATTCGCCAGCTTACGCTTCCGGCACACGAGTTCAAGAGCTTCCTGCATGTACATGCCAGCAGATCTGTGGAAATACATTTAGCCGGAATGGACAGCGTCCAAGAATGGTTTCAACATACACAGGTATCGTCGTGGAAATGTGCACTGTATCTGCGGTGTCGGCAACCCGAATGCGTAGGAATATGGGTGGTCCTTGACTTGACGAAGGTCCTAATGATGTTGATAATGGCAGCGAACCGAGAGCCGATCCGAAGATGGCGCTGCTGGGGGCACCGAGATTGGAAGCGGGCACACTAGCAAGCTTCTCTGCTTTTTTCGTCATCCGTGAGGGATGTCGTTGAATCTTCGAGTCGAGGAGCTGATTTTGTTGTGCTTTTAGAGTGGGCAATAACTGATTGAAGACGAGTTTGAGAAGAAGAAAAAGATGAAGGTACCTTGTGCAGGTGTGGCCTCCAGCACAGCATACGCATCCGCATTAAACTTTGATATTTTACCCATGCGATCCGGCGCTTGAGAATATGGGGGTCAGCAGCTATGAGATAGAGCCTTGACACAAGACACACGCGGAAAATCATCATCTACCTCTCCGTCCTCCTCCGCGATCCGCAAAATCCATCCAACGGCCGACACCTTCGTCTCCCATCTTGGGTCTGACTCTCCAGACAATCCCTCATCCAAACGAGGCTGCCACCCCTCTGACCAGTACGTCCAAAGCGAAAGTCCGATGACCTCTTCAACTGTCGCATCCTTCCGCACGTTCAATTCCATCGGTTTCCCTTTCGGACGCGTCGCATGCGGGAAGTAGACGATTGCATCCACCGAAGCACTCTCTCCACGCCCCGATACAGCCGCATACATCTCCGAAAATGGGTTCGAAGAAGCATCAGCAGAGGCCAGCATTGACGAGAGTGCCGATTTGAGCGGTTTCAGCATTGGTACCTTCTTTTTGGCAAAGAGGGGATCCACTGGTGGTGCAGGGGGCTGTTGACTCCGAGGTTGGGAACTGCCTGCTTCGAGCTTTGGGTTGTCCTGTCTGCTCTGTGCCGGCGTGATCATCTCGAAGGTACCCGCTACAGAATTGACGATGCGTGGCCGAGAGTTGTCTGGAGACGTTTTCTGATCCTCGCTCACTGGACTGAGGCGGGAGGTTGCTCTTGGGCGTAAGTGTGGCCAAGGAGATGTGGGGTCCGAGGAAGTACCAGAGATGACAGACATGGCATCTGAGTCCGAGTTGACGGTAGGCTGGCCTGCATAACCACTGTATTTGAATCTTTAGTAATAGATGAAAATGGACCGTCGTATGTTACTCACAAGTCGAAATCATCACCCTCATCCATGCTGTCCATCTCACCAGGCACCTCATCATCAAAGTCTCCATCAGACGAAGAATCATCCGCAACAGGGATTTCATCGGAAGAATCTGTATCAAAATTCTGAGGTGGCAGAGGTAGAGAAGCTCCACCTGGTCGCCGGCGTGCAGCCATCCTCGCGCGTCTCCTCTTCTCCATCTCTGCAGCACCTTTAAACTTTGGTATGAACTGCGCAACCTTCTGAACTGGGGCCTCCTCCACAAGCGTCGGAGCTTGGACCTTCATTTTCAACGACATCGACTCAGCGTTTTTTTCGTCAGGAAGAGATTCCATGAGAAGCGAAGAGGATGTTACAGGTACTGAACTTGGCAAGACATCTTGGACGGGGGCGCCCGCAGATACAAAGTTTTGAACTTGGACATCCCCCGGAGTCCCAGAAATACGGCGCGAGAGAGAAGTCCTCCTTCCATTGACGCGCATCCCGAGCGCTCCAGATCTGTTACCCATGATAGTTTGTGTGTGCTTGAGTCGAGCGCCTGGAAAACCAGACGGTCGCTCTGCCTCGTCTTCACTGAGTTGGGGACTAGCAGGCATGTTAAGCTCTGGCCATCGGTCGTTATCAGCTAGAGAGGCGGCAATGATGAATGGGTTGGCATTGTAAGATGGATCAAGGGTGATGAGACGGGGTCCATATATGTCTTGGATGTCACGCAAGTAGGAGAGGCGCAGGCCGTGAATAAGGTAGCTGTGCCGAGGTTTGGTGGAATTATAATTTGTGAAGATTAATCACGTACTTACTCTGTATCGCTGATTAGAGACATGGTTTGTGGGGAAGATATTAGCAGCTCAGTCACGGGATGGCTGCTAGGTCACGGGACTTGTTTCCCGGCTGCTGACATCAGCCACCATCAACTTTTTTCTTGTGCAACGATGAGCGGAGTCGTGGCGTCGACGAGGGGCTCTTTCGCGCGCCGTTCTGTGGCGCAGCGCCCTCCAACACGCTTTGGGCGCACACCAGAGATAAAACGCTACCTCCGCAAAAACAAGCGCACGCAGCTGCCCATTCCGCAGGTCAAAATCCTCACCCGCGAGTTCGCTCGGTGTCGTTTTGAGGACCACTACCACACCACCGTCGCCGACGACGTCATGTATATGACCTACCTCCATGAGCCCCATTCCCGGCCGCCTCCTCGCCAGATCCGTCTCACCTACGATCCCACTGACCCTTACACCAAGAATCGTTTCAATCCCCCAGTAGGAGGCTCCCAGATCGGCAAGAAACCCCCGCCACCCTCAAGTCCGGAAAACATCATCCGTCTTGAAAAAATCTCCATACACACGATGCAGAAAGACGTTCTCCAGAGCAAGCAGAACCTCCTCGGTCCACTTATGGCCCTTCGTGCGATCACGGGAGAGTCCTACAAGGCCGGAGGGCGACACAGTGTTCAGGGTATTCAAATCGTGCGCGGTAAGAAGGCTGTTGGTGGCTGGATTCGCCCGGGTGTCCCCGTTGGTGCCAAAGTCGACCTCAAGGGCCCGGCCATGTACGAATTCCTCGGCTCCCTCGTCGAGTTTGTCCTTCCGCGCATTAGAGACTTTGGTGGTGTTATCCTACCATCCCAGTCATCATCTGTCAATTCTCCAAGCGCGGTGTCCGGTGTTGTGTCTTTTGGTCTCCCCCCCTCTGCAATGGCCCTTTTTCCTCAGATCGAAGTCAATCTGGATGCATACCCGAAACAATATGGTATGCATCTACATTTCGTCACAAATGCGACTGGTGTCGGTGCGCAGAATAGAGCAAGAGCTTTATTGTCAGGATTTCAGATACCTTTCTTGCGCAAGTAGTCACGGTCAGTTCTCTCTGTACCACTGCACCAGCTAAGGCTAACCAGTTACCTAGAGCTTAGCTATTTTTCATAATGTATAAGTTCAGAAGCGTGGTATCCACGTTTAGAAGCGCGATTGGCTCGGGTTCCGTACCGGTGGCGGAAGGACCTTCACGCACGTTGACCGATTCGAGGGTGTTGAAGGATTCTAGCAATAACAATACACAGACGTGCCCGTTAGATGATACATATATTAATGTATTTTACCTGTTCGCAATTACGTTCCGTTAATTCCCTCCGAGTTTCGAGGACACGAAGTATGCTCGTCTCAATCACGTCCGCATCAAATCACGTTGATCGTAAAAAGGGCCACAGTTCCGATAAGTACTGCAACTCTTGTGCTTTTTTTGTGCTTTCACATACCGACCCCGACACTTAGAATCTTTGTCCTATCACCATCTTTTACTAAACACGCCCCTCTTTCAATTTACCATGACGGCCCCTCAGCTCGCAGCTGCCAGCGCAAGCCCGATGCCGGAAGGCGTCACGGACCCTACCTACAAGCCTCTTCCCGGGAGGCTAGGAAACCTCACCATGGTGCAGCTACATGCGCTTCAAAAGTTCAGGAAAGAGCTCATCGAGGAGGGAATCTTTGTAGGAGAGAGAATGGACGATGCTTTACTTTTGCGGTGTGTACTGCCATTCTGGTGCACCTCTCTTCGTGAAGCTTGATGTTTGCAGGTTCTTGCGGGCGAGAAAGTTTGATGTAGCAAAGGCGAAGGAGATGCTGATTGTGGCGGAGAAGTGGAGGAAGGAAATGAATGTTGATACGATCATCGAGTGCGTCTTTTGTGGGTGTGACGAGCTGGTTGTATGCCATCTGATGCGACGTCTGCAGGGAATTTGACTTTACGGAGCGTGAGGAGGTGAACAAGTACTACCCACAGTACTACCACAAGATGGACAAGGTACGTTTGATGGCTTGTCGTCCTCGTATTGTCTGACAAAATGAGCCGAGCCAGGATGGACGACCTATTTACATCGAGCGTCTTGGTCTCCTTGATCTAGATGCGCTGTATAAGGCAACGACCCAGGACCGTCTCATCAAACGATTTGTACAGGAATACGAAAAATTCGCGAAATACCGCGTGCCCGCTTGCTCCAAAGCAGTAGGCCACCCTGTCGAAACATCGTGCACGATCCTGGACCTGCATAACGTGTCGATGACGAGCTTCTACCGGGTCAAGGACTACATCATGCAAGCATCTTCAATTGGGCAGGACAGATACCCCGAACGCATGGGCAAGTTTTACATCATCAATGCCCCGTGGGCGTTCTCGGCAGTTTGGAGAGCCATCAAGCCGTGGCTGGATGAGGTGACAGTGTCCAAGGTGGACATTTTGGGAAGCAATTACAAGGAGACGCTGTTGAAGCAGATATCGGCAGAGAACCTGCCTGTGGTCCTTGGAGGGACTTGCGACTGCCCGGGGGGGTGCGAGCTGAGCGACGCAGGCCCATGGAACGTGAAGGCCCAGAATGGAGCTGCGGCATAGACTAAGAATATATACCATAGACGAACTAATACATACGTGCATTGATACAGACAGCGGCAGAATGTTGCCCCACAACAGTTGATCTACAACCACCATGTCAACAGCTCCGGCCGTCACAGATCCCAACTACCGACCTCTCCCAGGCAGGCTCGGGAACCTCACTGCAGAGCAGCAGCAGATCCTGTCCACCTTCAAAGAGCAACTGATTGCTGAGGAGGTCTTTGTGCCCGAGAGGATGGACGATGCGTTCTTGCTCAGGTCAAGGACATCGCCTCTCATAATGGATTACGGTACTTATTGATATATCGATCCTTCCAGATTTCTTAGAGCTCGCAAGTTTGATCTCACCAAGGCTATGACGATGCTCAAGGAGGCGGAGGAGTGGCGCAAGACGGAAGACGTAAACGGTATCCTCGAGTGAGTACGCTCTGCCTCTACTTTACATCTTTACTGATCGTGATCTGTGAAGGAATTTCGACTTCAAAGAAAAGGTAGAGGTCGACAGGTGGTACCCTCAATACTATCATAAAACTGATAAAGTATGGCATTGACCGTTTTCCATTGTGTCACTGATCTCAACTTTCCCTTAGGATGGTCGACCAATTTACATCGAGGTCCTCGGCAAACTCGACATCGACGAACTGTACAAAGTAACAACCCAGGACCGACAGATCAAACGATTAGTTTGGGAGTACGAGAAATCCTCAAAACAGCGCTTTCCGGCGTGCTCCAAGGTATTCGGCCACCCCGTAGAGACCTCCTGCACCATCCTCGATCTCGCCAATGTATCTGTGACCAAGTTTTATCACGTCAAAGACTACGTGTCGCGCGCGTCTCGCATCAGCTCGGATAGATATCCCGAAACCATGGGCAAGTTCTATATTATCAACGCGCCGTGGGCTTTCTCGGCCGTATGGTCTGTCGTCAAGCCGTGGTTGGATCCTGTCACGGTGGCGAAGATTAATATTCTGGGATCCTCTTATAAGGACGAGCTTTTCACGCAGATACCACGCGAGAATTTGCCACGGCAGTTTGGCGGGTCGTGTGATTGTCCGGGAGGTTGCTCATTGAGCGACGCGGGTCCTTGGAACCAGCAGAATGAGGTATAGCAATAGTAGAGGTGGCAATGTATGATAGGACTTGGTATAAATTGGGACTATTGAATCGAGTAACTGTTAGCGTTGTCGACCTCGCTCTTTCCCTTCTCTAAAGACCCGTTCCAGTAGTTCATTGAACTGTTTCTTCCTCTGCAAATGTATTCCATGACCTGTTTCCGTCCACTGGATGTATTCCGCCTCTGGCATAGAGGCCTTTAGCTCAAGAGAATGCGAGGGTAAGACGAGATTATCCATGTCTCCGGTGAGTATGACGGCTTTGGGTATCGAGGCCGAGATAAAGCGCAGGCGATCGGGAGAGCAATGATGAGTGAGAGCAGCAGCCATCTGCGATATATGTCCAATGAACCTCTGAGGCTGGGTGATAGCAACACGTCGAATGAATCCCTGGAGATGGTAGATTCGAGATAGTCCTAAAATTATGTATTGGGACATACCTCATTCTGGACTTGGAAATTCGTTCTGCCCGCTGGATCATCTTCTGCTTTCAGGTCCAACCAGGACTTGGGGAAAAGCATCTCAGAAACGATACCAGCCTTTTTGGCAGGGTCTTGTATCAGCACAAGTCTGGCGAGAGATGCGAGTCCTGACCACTAGTAGCCCAACAGTGAGATTGAGACGACAGGATAATTTTAGAACATACAGGGGGGAAGTTGTTCCATGGCTTTCCACCAGGAGTGGTGACTGCGAGGACGAGGGAGGCAATGCGATTTGGTATCCTATTAGCGAGCTCTACAGATAATCAGCGCTCTTAAAACTACTTCAAAGTAAAGAAATACCTTGAGCGATCATTCCCCCGAGACTAATACCAACGATATGCAAGTCGCGTTCCTCTGTCCAGCCCAGAAAGTCTAGTAGAGAGATAACATCCTCCGCCATTCCAGCAGTACTGTAGATGACGTTTCAATTGTCAGGGTCGCTTTGAAAGTCGAACGTGCGACCAGCTCACGTATAAGGTCCTCGAGGGTATCCAGAGTTTCCGACACCCCTGTTGTCAAAGACAAGGACAGTGTGGTCTGTAGAGTGCCCAAAGTATGTGACTTGCGGACCCCACGAGAAAGAGCTCGAATTGAGGCCCATTATGAATACAACTTTATACTTTGTCCCGCGACCATGCTGTTCATAATAGAGCGAGTGGCTTTCTAGGAGCTCAGGGCCCTGGTCACGGAGCTTGGTCACTGGGCAGAGACCTTTCCTGACACACGTAGAAGCATCAAAGGCAGTGGGTAGGTCACTGTTCGCCATCGAGAAGAATGAGCGCTGTATTTGTGGCTGTGCTACACAAATGTTGCCCTCTCACGACACACACCATGGCTGGGATAAAGTCATTCATTCCTTTCTTGTGCGCATTGGTTTTCATCATGCTGCGATTGGATTCACAGCAGATCTAATCGTTATGAATCCTGACTGGGAGAAGAGCGTCGTCCTTGAAGCTCTTTCAGAGCTCACACAGAAGATATCAGTACGTGTATCAAACAATGTCGGAAGGCATTACTGTAATTGAATACAGACTCCGGTTGTAGGGGACAATATTGCCTTTCAAACGGACGAGCCTTCATTGGAACGGCGAAAACTAGACTACATCCGTCTCGCAAACAATATGCCTCCACGATCGCAGTCCACGGTACGGGGTTATATCTCCTGCTATACCTGTATCTTACGCACCTCAGGTCAACAAGGAAATATCGTGTTTCCTTGCCCGAAAACGCGCACGTAACGATGCGTCCAACCGAGCAGAGTTCGTCTACACCCCTGCGCAGAAACGCCAACGACTCGCTGATTACAATGCCGAAATCGGACCTTCCTGTGCCCGCACGGATGCCAAACCGCTGGACAGGAATGTGCAGATGAAGTACGATATTACAAAGAATGAGGAGGGACCGCTGAGTCGTACCATCCACGCGAGTGACAATCAAGACAGCGACAACGGGAAAGGGAAGCGAAAAGCTATGGGGGGAGACCCACATGGCTCGTCTTCTGCGTCCATTGTTGAGTCTGCTGAAGATTGGACAGCATCCAAACACCCAGGACTCGATGAAAGGCTGGGTAACATTGAGGCACATCTGGCAGTTCGTTTTGGTAGGAGACCTTCACTCGTTAGTAACCCTGTCGAATCTCTGACCTCCCTGACTCAGTCCCATCAGCACCACGGACTCTTCTTGCACGTCTCAAGTTTCTAGAAGAGCATCTTATCCGTCTGGAAAAAGATTATCCACCCTGGGCTGCGCTTCACTTCAATCAGCCCAATCGTGGGGTACGTTGCTCGTTCATTTTACTCAGGTTTACAATTCAATCCTTCATTAGTGGCCACCACCTCCACGCCAAACACCCATCATCGTTCCGCCACACTTACGATCTACTGACGCGCCGCAAGATAGAGATAAGACTACAGCTGAGAAGATGTCGAGTCTACATCGGGCTGTGCTCGAGCGTCTCGAGGTCAAACAAGCTATTACCGATTTAGGTTAACTTATAGTCTGGTTTGAAAATCACATTGGATTGCAGTGTAGAGATGGATTAGTCCCAATCATGATATTTTCTTTATACTACCCGTGATTCACAATGCCTTCCAAATTATACTAAGACATGCGTATTGTGATAGTATTTGTCCATGCGCAGTGAAAAAAAAGATGTGCTTTAATACTCCTACTGTTTCTTTTTTTCATCTGCACTAAACTTATTTGATGTCTCCGTCTCCAACGGGCTCTGTATGCTCGCCAGTGCCTTGAACCCAAACGACAAAATCGGCAAAAGTACAAAGAACACAACGAGCAACGAGGTGATGAGCCCTGGTGTAAGGAGCTGGTAGCGTTTGAGGATCCCGCCCTGCGCAAGGGTGGTGTTTGAGGACGCAAACACGGAGTCGAGAACGGGCCGGGTAAGTGTTTTATCGTCTGCTGTCTCGATGTGCTGGCGAGTGTTGTGCTGTACAGATGCAGGCATGCCAGTGTATACGACAAGATGCTTTGGATACATCGAGGAGAGATATTTGAGCTCATTAGCGAGCAGCGAAGCTATGAGACGTGGTCAGATGACAATTGCAATCCGTCATGACACAGAAAATATAAATGACGTACTGTAGAGAGACGCTTTATCCCTCCTGATGCCGCCAATTTGACCTTCGAGCGACCGAAGCCTGAGATATATGACGTTCCTTGAGTCGTGCGTAAAGTGTTCTGATGCAGTGCCAGGTATGAGGTTAGTGATGTTGAATCCGCAGCGTTTTGTAATAATTTCTGCGGTGGCAGAGAGCTCAGAGCTTTGTTGTGGTCTAACATACTGGAATTGTCGCTGAGATGTATATTCTCTAAGCATCTGAACAAATTCTGACGAGGGTGAAAGAGTGCGCAGGTCGGACGCGTGTAACTATTCACAGGTCAACCCCATATTCGTCATTGCTCAAGGAGAGCACTTACCCCCTCCTGACCAACAATAATTACAGAGTCCAGCTCACATAAATCTTCGTGAAGCAGAAGACTCTCGAGCAAAGTCTGCGATTGCTTGACACTTGAAGACAGTTGCTCAAGAGATTTGGACCTGGACGACGAAGTTCAGCAAGATTTGGTGATAATACGCAAGGAGCCAGTCCTACGGGTATGAGGACCATGCAAGAAATGGTACAGTATTTGAGAAAGCAAGGACGAGAGGGCAAAAGACGGTAGCGAAGACAAGCCGTCCAGCCATGGAAATGGTTGAGATTGGGTTGGATACACATATTGGTACAGTATATATAAATTCCAAAAAAGGAAGTGCAAATTCCAGCTTTTTTTTCTGTAGGCTTGTTCTCCACACGTATGGCCCTAAAACTTTCAGACCATTTTGATATACCTCTTAGCTAGAGACTTGTCACATTTATTAGAGGGTCATTGTCGCATGAGTTGTGTCGGCTGATGACCGAGTGAGAATACCGTCACACCGGGTCACAGTCTGAATCCAAACGAGGCTACTACTGCCAACTTCACTTTATTTGGCTAGGGCTTTCATTATAATGCAGTGTTGAGACCCAGCTCCAACCTCATTTTTTTTGGTTAGAGCTTGGATAACAAAGACTAAATCATAAGGTGAATGATTATCTTATTGGAGTGCTCATTTGTGTAAAAACTTCTTCCAATAGACAACAACATCTTCTCTCTCATGTCCATTAACATACACACCCTTTTTCACCTCTTTTACTCCACATCCAAGCTCTCCAGCCAGCACCTTGCATATCACTCAGTAAATGTATTTTTACCAGTATTAAGCCCCAAAGCTGGGTGTCATGGCCCATCTCTGGACTCCCAGGCCTCACACTGAGCAACCCCAGCAGCCCAAAGTACACACCATTCCCCCCTCAAACCCCTCTGACCCCCATCCACCCCCAGTGCCTGCTACAGCAGAGCCTGACACTTCTCTGGCAAACCTGGGTGCTTTCCCCAGTGGGCCCATCACTCTTCTGACCCCCACTGAAAACCCAGATAACTCCAACATTGACTCCTGGCCCCTTAGCATACCTCACACATCATGGATCCACATCAAAGCACCACTGTGACCTGCCTGCCAGATTAGAACCAACACTCATCAAACCCATGTGGCCCTGATGAGCCCTACCCTTAGACCCATGGCCCCAGAGGAGGTTCCCCAATAGTTTTAAGTCATAGAGTAATATCACTTACAGTAGTCTTGATATTACTTACATTAGTGCCCCATTTTATCTTGTTGTTCTGGTCTCATGTTTTCTTATCTCTTAACTCTATCTTGTTTTCTTTCTCACATCATCTTGTCTCATCTCATTTTTGTTATTGTTCTCGTCCTCATCTTGTCTTGTCTCTTTCCATTTTCTTTTGTATGCCTATATTGTTTCAATCTATTGCCTTTCATTTCTGGCCTCTGTTTCTATCTCCATGTTCCAGTACCTTTTCCTGCAACCCTGCATACTTGCTTGGACCTCATTCTGAGTTATCCACAAGGTCCAACTACTCCATACCTGATCTTCCTTCAACCTCTGGTCCTGCTCCCTTCACTCACATGACCCAGATATCTCTGCTTTCTTGATAGCTGCCCCCAAAACATGTACCTTATACTCTGGCACTCACCCCCTGCTCATGCTGCCCCTTACACCTCACCAGAGTTCTCCAGACCTACTCAGATCATTCCTCAGACCCTGTCTCTTCAGTTCCTCATGTCTGGAGCTCACCAAAGCCAGATTATACATGTAGGATGTTGCATCTGCCTAGTAAGGACTCACCCAGTGGATCTGAGCCCCTGAGGTCAGCAGAACCTGACATAATATCAAGACACTCCCTTACCCTGTTCTCAATGTCTTTGTATAATCCTGCATACCCACCTGCCAGCTACCTAATCAATATCTACAGTAGGCTGGTACCCAAAACCTATAATGCCCCATCCTATCTGACCATGCCTACTGATTGCTATGCTGCACTGGCTCCCTGATACTGGGTTCCAGGCCAGAACCAGGCATCCTATGCTTCCATCAGTCAGGGGATAGCCCCAGACTGTTGATGCCCCTCATTGTACCCCATTGAAGGGACCTACCCCCACATGTTACCTGGAGGACTGCCTGAGACCCACCCATGGCCCTGGCCCACTCAGCCTTCCTGCCCCAGGACCTTACTATGCCTACCCAGTCCCTGCTGTGGCCCTGGTCCTACCAGAACAACCTGATGGCTACTTCTCCCCTCAACCTTGACACCCCACTGTACCCCAACTCCAAACCTTACCCTTCCTTAGACAGCAATGGGTCAAAGCTCATGTCCAGCAGTCCAATGAGGTCCTTCACTCCCTCCACATCTCCTCTGTAGAGTTCACCAAATGTACTCATGCTCTCCTTGTTGGCCTGGGATATCATGATATCTCTGAGACTCTGGAGACATAGGCAGATTGCCTCCTCAATTTCCATGAGTGCTACCAGCAGGGCACCCTCCTTGAGAATATCAAGGACACTCTCAGGGTAGATGCCAACCTTTAGGATGAGCTATGCACTCTAATCAAAGAGACCAGTGCAAACCCCCACTAATTTGAGGACCCATTGGACCCTGCCCACTCCTCCCATGTACAGCAAGAAGAACCAACTAGAGAATGTCTGAAAGCCTCAACCCCTATTCCTTGCCAGCAGGGAGAGCTGAATGCTGCCTCCAACATCCTGAGGTCCCTTAACCCCACAAAAGGACTCTTTGATCAGCCCACTACCCATACCATCAGCCTCTTAGTGTGTCCCCCAGTTATACTCTGTTCCCAGTGCTTTCCACACTTGGGACCAACTCCCTGAACCTGAACCATGCACCCAGGAACCTCTCCAACCCACTCCTGCCAACAATGGCCTTGTCTCCACCCATATCCTCTCTTACATCAACAAGCCAGAAACTTCTGGCAAGGAACCCACCCCTTGGGACAGAGGCTCAGGACTCCCCTGAGATCAACTTCCTCATGTCAACCTGTGTGCCTCCCATGAGAATGTGCTGCCACTCTATGCCAATGCCCTGGCTCTCCTATGTCAACCCATGAGCCCCAGACCACCCAGACCCATTTTCCCTCTTGAGCCACCCCAACCCCCTGTTCTCCCAATCCCCTGCCAAGCTTACTCCTCAATATGAACAGCAACTTCAGACTGCTGACCCCTGGAGGACCCACCTTTCCCTGTTGGGCCCTGAGACCACCTCCAGGCAACACTGGTCTACCCCCCAGTGGCAGACCCCCAGTAGATGGGGCCCAGCCATAGATACGTTTTCCCCTCAATATAGAGGCAGGAACAATTACTACTACTATTATAATGCTGGACCATCACCTCAAACTCAGAACCTCCAGGACAATACTTGTGATGCATTGGCTTGGAAAGGCAAGCTAGACATTCAGAAACCTGAACCCTTCAATGGCTGTGACCCTTGGAAATGAAGAAGCTTCCTGACACAATGTCTTACTATGTTCAAAGCTAAGCCTATAACATTCCAACTTGAAAGCTCATGGATGGCCTTCACCACCTCATACTTACAGAACATCACCTTTGATCACTACACAGTGCTGCTTTGGTTTGACCCCAACAATCCAGTACTCTCAAACTGGCCCACTTTCACTCAGGAATTTTCTAGTAAGTTTGGAGTATTTGACATCATAGCAGAGGCAGAAGAGAACCTCTCCAACCTCTAGATGTGCAACAACAATGTTTCACAATGTTCATTGTCCAGTTTAAACAGCTGGAACTACAATGCCCTCCAATTTGCCCTTTGCTGTTCCCTTCCACAACAGATCAAGGATGTTCTCTGCCTCACCCCCAAACAACCCATGTATGATGGTTACAAGGCACTTGTCACCTAGATTGACCAATGCTATTAAGAAAACCAGAGTGAGAATACAGCCCTTCAGACCTCCTGGAACTCCTCTGGCAACCCCAATTGGCAGTCAGGAATGACCAACAGCAACTAGACCTCCACCCTTGCAGTACCTGCTAACCCCACATCCTGCTTTCTCCCTGGACAAGACTTGGCTAGTGCTAATTGACCCCCCAGACCCCACCCCCTTCCCAGCTCAATGCCACCAACCTCTGCAAAGCTCTGGAGTCTCTGGATTCTGATTCTAATAATTTCCTGGACTCATACAACATCCTAGACCCTGCAGATGATTAAGAAGCCCTGTGTGCCAATTGAGTCAGGAACTGGCCCTGGGTTAACATACCAACAGAGACACAGGAGCAACAAAGAAAGAGGGGGTATGCATCTTATGTGGTGAGCAGGGACATTTCATCATCAGTTGCCTTAAATGCCAGGTTATGAGGCATGCTGTGTGGATCATTCATCAGGAAGATTGTGACTATCAGTTTATGAAAATGACCCAGCAGTTTAGATCCTGAAGACACACTAAATCACAGATTAGACATTGATGTTTTCTCTGCTCCAGCTACATTCTTGTGTGCAATGGTACTCTCCCTCAACACCCTCTCAGCACATCTCTCCTTGTAATTCTCCCAAACCCTCCTCCTCTATATGACCCTCCCCTTTTCTGCCAACTCTGTTAACACTTTGGTCAACAGTAGTGCAACTGGCAATGCTTGCTGTGCAACCTCTCCAGCAACTCCTCATTCCCATTCTCCTATAACTCTTCAATGGTGGTCCTACCTCCACTGGCAACATCACCCACTACATGAAGATGTCTATCATTTTTGCCAATGAACAACAGCAAGACCTCCAGCTGTTGATCACAAAGTTGCATGCCTCTGCACCCTTATCCTTGGGTTCTCCTGGCTCTGTATGACAAACCCTTGCATTCCAAGTCTCACCCTCTGCCTTGACCAGGATAACTTACCTGACTCCATCCCCTTCAATGTCTCACCCTACACAAATGCCCTGGAAGACACTACTGATGATCCTCCAAACTCCCCTGCAGCTCTGCTCAAAGTCTGCACATTTGTACATCATCAATGCTTGGCTTGGCAACTCCCTCACCATCCTCCCTGCCCTTGTTGCTAGCAGGGCCTCCAGTGTATTCATCAGCAGCCAGCCTGATCTCCCTTATAAAATCCTTGACATGCTGTTGAATTTCCAGTTCTTCAATGTAAGCCCCACCTCCACTGGAATTACCAAGTTTCATTCAGGCTCCCTCATGCTTGGCAATGGCCTAAGATTTCTGGTCTGCCTCCTTGTCACACAGCTCCTGGAGATGACCTCAATTGTGCTTGGATTACTCTGATTATGGGATATCAACCCCAACATTCACTGAAAAGACCTCACCATGCAGCTCCCCAGCTCCAAAGCATGCCTTGGCAGCCACCATCCTCCTCCACCCCTACTCTCCCCATGACCCTGGCAACTTCAACTCTGATCCCAGTATTTTCAGAGCCACCAGCATCCCCACCAAGCCCAAGGACAACCAAGAAGAGGAGAAAGAAACACCCCTGCCCTGGTCTCCCTTAAGCACACCTCAAAGGCTTCCCTCCAACATCCCACAAAACTGGTACAAAGGTTCAAACTACCCCACCCCACACTTCCAGAAGACCCCAAACCCTGTTGCCACAATGCTGACACCCAACCCCATCAAACTGGAAGCCTTCAACATCAAAATCATTGGCTCCATCCCCTTCATAT
Organism: Termitomyces sp. DKA64; assembly: GCA_017657295.1. NCBI lineage: Eukaryota > Fungi > Basidiomycota > Agaricomycetes > Agaricales > Lyophyllaceae > Termitomyces > Termitomyces sp. DKA64. The sequence goes on along the minus strand of JAGGAV010015634.1, from coordinate 9,811 downwards.
GTATCTTACAAGATGGCACTCCCATTTACCAACTCCAAATTAACCCAGTATTACTGGAAAAAAACCTATATGCTGGCACTACCCCACTGGAATCAAAAACAGAGGAACAGATTTTACATGAAGTAGTTTCTCCAGAGTCTCATGAATTTGCTGATGTATTCTCTGAAGAAAGTGCAAAAGAACTCCCCCCACACTGCTCCTATAATCACAAAATTAATCTCAAAGGATGCACCTCTCCCCCTCTCAGCAAGATCTACAACATGTTGAAAGTCAAACTCTGGGCCCTCAAAGACTACTTTGACAACATGCACAGCAAAGGTTTCATACAACCATCAATCTCTGCCATCAAAGCTCTAGTCCTGTTTGCCAAGAAGAAGGATGGCTCCCTCAACCTTTGCATTGACTACTGGGGACTTAACAAAGTCACCAAAAAGAACTGGTATCCTCTCTCTCTGATTGGTGATCTTGTTGACTGCCTCTGCAGTGCAAAGATCTACACCAAGATAGACCTCTGCTCCAGTTACAACAACATCTGGATTGCTCCAGGACATGAATGGAAGACTGCCTTCCACACCTGCTATGGCCTCTTTGAGTACCTTGTCATGCCCTTTGGTATTGCCAACTCTCCTGCCACCTTCCAGTATTTCATAAACAACATCTTCCACAACATGAATGACATCCTTGTTATCATGTACCTAGATGACCTGATTTACTCTAACTCTCTGGAGGAGCACCAGGATCATGTCTGCCATGTCCTGGAATGACTCCAGGAATACCACCTCCATGCCAAGCCTGAAAAATACTCCTTCCACACCACCAAAGTCAAATGGCTTGAAGTTATAGTCACCCTGAATGACATATGCATGGATCCAGCAAAGGTCAAGGCTATCCTCAATTGGCCTCTGTCCAAGAACATTAAGGAAGTACAGTCTTTTCTAAGTTTTGCTAATTTCTACTGCTGAGTCATCAACAACTACTCCAGGATCACCAAACCCTTCAACTAGCTCACCCAGAAAGACACCCTCTGAGACTGGGACAGTAAATGCCAGAGCATATTCACCCTCAGAGAAGCCTTCACCTCCACCCCTGTTAGGGGACTGGTCTTCAGACTGTGTCCAACTCTACTCTGAGCTTAGTCTGAGGATGTGCCCACTCTTAGCACATCTGAATGACTGCTTGGCCTGCCCTATCCCCTTCTGTCTTCTAGTAGTCAGCCTTGATGAGTCATATGCATGGACCTTACTCAGCATCAATTATTATTAGTCATACTCCATTACATACTGGGGCCCAATTAGTTAAACAGTATTAGTAATAGCACAGCCACCAATGTAGTATATAAAGGCAGCCTGTGGATAGAATATCCCAAGGCTGAACAATAGCAGTGTTATTCTGGCCTACACACTGAACCAACTGTAAGCTCTCTAGCAACATCTGACCACTTGGTCTGCCCTGCTGGTCCCTTGTCTGACTCTTGCCTGCTTCTGTGCCTACTTGACTCTCACTTGTCACTAGTACTTGCTAGCCTTGTGGAAGGAGTTCTGCAGACATCAAGTGCTCCCCTTACAACCCCCATCTTTTATCAATTTGGCTCTACTCTTCCCATTATACTTGAATGCAACACCTCTGACTATGCCATCACCAGAATACTCTCCCAGATAAACCCTGGCAGCAAGGACCTCCACCCATCACCTTCTACATCTGTTCAGTAATTCCTGCAGAGCTCAACTATGACATCTACAATAAGGAGCTCCTCACCATTGTTGAAGCCTCCTGACAGTGGAGGGCCTACCTCAAAGGAGTGCTGCATTGCATACAGATCTACTCTAACCACAACAATCTATAATATTTTACTACCACCAAGCAGCTCAGCTGTTGACAAGCCTGCTGGTCCAAAACCCCCTCTGAATACAACTTCACTATTCACTACCACTCTGGCCAACTCAGTGCAAAGCCCAACACCCATACCCAGAGGCTGGACATGTATTCCAAGAAGTTGTTTGAGGCTGATCACAACACATTCAACCACTGAGTAGTAATCCCCCCTAAACATCTTTATGCCATGCTAATTATGAATAAAGAAAGAATCCTTCATCAAATCCAAAATGCACTCTGGGACACCTTCTTCACCTAGCATGACACCTGAAATAACCCTGCCAACAAATCTACACCCTGGATCACAAGTCCATTTGTACCACAACCACAAACTCCAGGACCATCCAGGAACTTGTAAAATGATCCAACTCATTTTCTAGATTTACTTTTGGCCAGGAATGAAAAACAACATTACTTAGTATGTACAGGCTTGTAAACTATGTCTCTGGGCCAAGGTTCCCTGCCATTGCCCCTACAGTCTGCTGAAGCCTCTCCTCATCAGCCACTATCCCTGGCCCTTGCTCTCAACAGACCACATTGTTGAACTCCCCAAATCCAAAGGTTTTGACACCATCCTTGTTGTCATCTGCTGTCTCACCAAGAAAGCCCTCTTTATCCCTTGCCATACCACCAGCAATGCTCCAGAGTTTGCCAAACTCTTCTGCAAACAGGACTTCTCCAAGCACAGACTCCCAGACAACATTGTCTCTGACTGCAGCCCCCTGTTCATCTCCTAGTTTTGGCAGTCACTATGCAAAGCACTGGAAATAAAGACCAACCTTTCTGCTGCCTACCACCTGGAGACTGACAGACAGATAGAATGGGTAAACCAGACCTTGAAACAATATCTCTGCTTCTACATTAACTATTTACACAATGATTGGCATGCAGAACTACTCCTTGCTGAGTTTACATACAACAACACCCCTCACTTTGCCACTGGAGTCTCCCCTTTCTATGCCAACAAGGGATACAACCCCTGTCTCACCCTGTTGCTCAAAGATATCCTCCCCCACATCATCCATGAAGTTGCCAAAGATCTCCAGTCTCTCCAGCAGTTTCTTTGGGACAATAACACCACCAACCAAGCCTACTCTAAGCATGCCAACACTTGACATAAAACCACCCTGGACTAAAACCCTGGCACCCTCATATGACTCAATTGGCATGATCTCAAGACCCAGAGACCCTCTGTTAAGCTTGATCACAAGCAGCTCAGTCCCTTCAAGACCCTTCAAAAGGTTTTGACTCATGCCTACAAGCTAGACCTACCTCCAGGCCTGAAAGGCTTTCACCTGGTCTTCCATGTTTGCCTCCTTGAGAAGTATGCTTTAGTCTCCTTCCCCAGACAATGCTCTAGTCAACCCCCACCTGTTAAAGTCAAGGACAGATACCACTATGAGGTTGACCACATCCTCAACTCCTGTCTCATTGATGGTTGACTCTACTACCTGGTCCATTAGAAGAGCTACAGACCCAAACACAACATCTGGGAGCCCCAGAAGAACCTCTTCAGTGCCCCTGCCAAGCTCTGGAACTTCCACAATGACATTCCACCAAGCCCTGGGACTCCTATAACTAGTACTTACAGATGGCAGTAGTGGGCATAACCCCCACCTCTAAATTCACTCAGAATTCAACTTCCACCAGGAACCCCTACATGCTTTATTTCCTCTGCTTGTACACATACTTAAAATTACTGCTTCACAACAGATAAGAAGAAGCACCCAAAACAATGTTATAATACAACTACAAATACAAAATAATACGGATAGGACTGGGAAGATGAAACAAAAAACAGGAAGTGTGTGGACCTGCTAGCACTATCTCACCCCCCCTTCAGAACCCTCCTCCCTATGGCCTTGACTGCCAGGTCCACCTCTATTTGCACCACCACCATGGCCAGGTTATCCTCATGCCTGAGTAGGGCCTCTCCCATGTTCACCACCACCTCCTACTACACCCCTGGAGCCACTGCATTCCACCACTGATGCCCTGCCAGCAATCACCCCATCTGAGCCACTCCCTGCTCCAGATCCAGGAGAAGGTCCCTGGGCATCCTCCCCAGTTCATCCTGAATTGATGCAAGCACTGCCAAAGTCCCATCTAGGAGGATCCAGTGCTCACAGATCCTGTTTGGGCAGGTTAAGATCAGTGGGGGGTGAAGGCAGGAGAAGAGGAAAACTCATATTATTCCACCCTGCCCCAAGGCTGCCTCATTTGCCAATCACTCCTCCTACCATCTCCCCACCTCTGCCTGCACCACCTGCCTGCATCATCCCCTCCTCTGGCCTTGCCTCCAGCTGGCCCAGCCATTTCTAAAGCCCCTGAACTTCAAGCCTCTTGCACTTGCTGTTCATACTTGCAGTGTTCTGGTCTTGCCATGCTGCATCCCTGTTCCATCATGCCATTTTGGGGGAGTATATATGGGGGCCTGGAGGATCAGCCATCATTGCCTTGCTTCAGAGCCTCTTGCTCAGCCCAGCCTCTGAGGGTGGGAACACCCTCCATTTGCCCTTATCCTGCATGGTGATGTGCTCTTATGCTGCCTGATCACATGCAATCAGATAGGGTAGCTGGCAGTAGGAAGGTAATGTGTGAGGACAAGTCAGTAAATGTCCCAGAAAGCTAGAGCACAAAAAGGTGTGAAGTGGAAGATGGTCACTAGAGTGTGCCACTAGTCAGTAGCATAGATTTGCTAGAATGTGAAGAGGGGCAACCCAACAAAACAAGAGGGAAAGTCACTACAAGTGATCAGATAAGGAAGTTGCCAAGGTAATGAGAAGAGTTGCTAAGAGAAAGGGGAGGAAGTCACTAGGGTTTACTAAAGGGTTCAAACTAGTTGTTAGCCATAGATGCTAACATTGCAAAAAGACAAGAACAACACCTGTAGATGGTGTACACACTTATATCAAATGCTAGGTCATCAAGGCTTGTTGCTAAGCCATTAATGATGACAAGGAAGAGATATGAGAGTGAAGTCTGAAGTCTGAGAGTTAAGGGAACTTCAAAGCTGTACTTTGGGGGGTGTGTATTTTCTGTTTTTGACTAGGTATGTACAAGGGGTATTTATATAATTTGTAAGTGTAGTAGTCAGCAATAAAAGTAGTCGCTGCCAGTGACAGCATCTGTCAGTGGGTGCATGCCAGGTGCCAATATGGTTTCCAAGGATATGTATGCAATGTTAAAACTGCATAATATCTATCAAATATAAAAGAAATCATACCACACATCAAAGTCTAAAGTGTAGATGCTGTTTAAGTATGTTGGTTAAGCAAGACAAGAAAAATGGAAATGAAGGTGTCTGATTTTTGCAAGACAAAAGTCCCTTTGTTGCTATGTGATGATGCTGGCAACCATCAGTAAAAAAAGGTCTTGAGCAAGTGCTTCTAGGTCTTGGGCCTAGGCTTTCATATGATGGGGCTATGTTAGAGTCAGGTGCTGCATCAGATAAGATAACCTGAGATGGTGGTAATAGTGCTCAGCAATAAGTGGGTCTTATTATGCTCCCCTAGGCTGAAATTTTGACTGTCCTCAGTCAACCCAAGTCACATGATTGCTAGGGTGGCCTGTATGCAGAATGAAGAAACTGTAAAATGCCTGGTGATTAGTTAGACTTCATCATATTCCCCTTCATCACCTGTCCCTCCTTCTTATCTCAATCTTATCACCATGTCCTCAGATCTCACTGCCCAACTCAAGAAGCATGCCATGGCCCAGGCCTTTCTTGACTGCATTGATCAACTCCTTTTGGTAGCATGTGCCTCACTAGCAATCAACCTGAGGCTAGCTGTAACAACCATCTTCAAGATGTGGCTGCACTGGTTCAAGACTGCTGGGAGTGGTGTGGAATGGGCAGAGCTAGTGACTGTTGACAAGGAGTGTCACCAGCTGTATGAGCAATATAAGGAGTAAGGGGGAGAACTGGATAAGGGAGTTTGAACAACACTTCATAAGCCTTCTTTTCTTCTTTCATAGCAATGTCATTAATGCTTTTGCTAGGCTCCTACCCCAGTATTGCTAGAGTTCTTGCTGGAGGATCTGGAAGCTGGAATGGCAGTGAGTGGTGGCAATGTCAGTGGGACTAGCAACACTGCTAAGGTAACCTTTCAGTTGTTTGAAGACTTGAGCCTTAATGACCAGTTTTTCTTCCAGCATCCCCCCTATAATCTGGCAATAGTGACTGGGGCTGGGCATAGTGGGGGTTATGAGGAAGGCAGTGCAGGTTGTGGGGACATTGAGGCTGGTCCCTCCACTCTCAAGCATGTGGTTGGCAGCATTACTAAGGAGCCAGTAACATTGCCAAGGCAATTCAGGGTTCCCAAAGGAAAGGGGAAGGCAAGGGAAGGTGACAATAATGATTTCAAGGCAAGTTTCTTGTCACTAGTTCTTTACCAACAGTTACAAACATGCCAATAGGAACCTGTGCAGGATGTCTTTACTGACAAGGAGCTTGTACAGCTGCTTTGGTGGAGAAGAGAGGGAATAGTTGTGGATATGAGAATGGGTGGTGGGGTGGTATTAGAGAAGGCAAAGGGAAAGACCACAGTGTCACTAGAGGAGAGGACGGCTTTCAAGGCAAGCCAGGGAGCAGTAAGTCATAGCAACTCTCAGTATCAGTTTTTGCTAACTTGTTACTTAGTGTGACAACTGCTGGTTGTATAATGACCTAGAAGGCTGCTAGTACTTTGCTGGGACCCAGCCTTGTTTTAGATGTGACAGCTCTTAAAAAGGCTGTTCATATCACAGTCAATCAGTTTGAGGATGAGAAGGGAAGTTTGTTGCTAGGATAGCAACCAGGGCAGCTTTGGTGAGGCAGGCAAGGATTTTTGTGGAGGCTTAGCAGGAACTAGCAGCTTAAGGAGAACCAATTCAGATCAAGCACTCTAGTCTGAATCTATCAACAATGCAGAATGGGACAATGGTTGGTGGCAAGAAGGTCACTAAGGGAAGGCAGCAAGAAAAGAGTCAGGCTGAGGTAGAAAGTGAAGAGGATGCTAGCAACAGCAAAGGTGATGGGAATGATAGCAACAATGCTCCTTTAATAGAGGCTCAGTGACCACTGACAGTTGTTAGCAACTGAGAGGATGAGGATGTGGCTATGGGGGGACCAGCCTCATTACTGACTGTCATCAAGGTAGAGTTGGAGGTCATGGATACTAAGGTTGAGAATGAGGCAATGGTGGTAGAGGAGAATGAGCAGGAGGTTGGGGAAAAGAAGGGCCCCTCACCAATAAGTACAACTTCTTTTGGTTGCTTATCATTAGTTACTAACTAGTTTGCTAGAAGGTCTGGACTCTGGCCCCCCAGCAACAGGTGGACAACAATGAATTAGAGTGGCTAGGGAAGGACCTAGCCTTATTGACTCCTCTCATGTTGGTAATGTCACTAAGGGGTCTTGAAGAATGGGTGGCAATGCTGGAGGCTAGGTTTAGGTGAGAGCTGAGGGCAGCTAGGGAGAACTTGTTGGAGTCAAGGGCAAGGTATGCTGTTGCTAGACAGATAGTAGCAACCTTAGCAAGGTACTAAGAGGACTGTTGGGCATTCTTGGGTTGGCAGGCAGAGAATGGAGTTGGTGAGGAGGACTAAGAGGAAGGTGAGCTGGGAAAAGTGTCTAGCAACAACACTGACCTTGATGCCTAGCAACCATCTCCCCATGTATATATAAAAATTATTTTGTTTGTAGATGGACATAGACTAGCCCCCTTGAAGGGCTTCATATTATTTTCTGTATTATAGACTGGCCCCCTTAAGGGCCCAATAAAATGTACCATATTAATTTGAAATGGAAGGATAAGAAAGAAAGAAAATGAAACATAAATCAGTAGAGGTCAAAATCAAGGAACAGAGGCAAAGGCAGAAGAGTCAGTGGATACTAGTAACTGCCAGTTAATGCTAGCAAATATAGGGGAAACACTCAGTAGATCATCACAGCAAGAAAGCCCCAAAAGGTGTGCTAAGCACTAGTGACAAGTTGCTAAGTGCAGCATCTCAATGAAGAAGAAGAACAAATATAACAACTGTCTGTGAAACACTTTTAATGAGTAAAGAGTGATGATATAAGAAAAACAAAGAAAAGACTTAAGTATATATGTTGAATGATGGTTTTGGTGTGGGGAATGATGAAGAATGAAGGTGTCAGTATCAGTCATTGCTATTGTTGGTGATGTTATTAGTGTCATCATTGTCTACCAGGTCTGTTTGTTCAAGTTTGTGTAGGCAGGTAGTATCAATGTCAAATGTGTCACTAGGCACTGAGATGCATTTTCTAGCAAAATATGGCACCAAGTAAAAAGCTGCCACTGGTTGTGCAGGACTGAATCATCTAGCTCACAAAGAATGTAAGCACCTTTACAGTTATGAGATATTACCACTAGGGGATCTAGATAACTAGGCTTTATCTTCTTGTTATACATGACTTCAATCCTAGTATTCCTCATTAGAACTAGGTTGCCTGTCTAGAAGTTGTAGTCTTGAATGGTAGTGGCATGTTCAGTTTCAAAGCAAATGGCAGCTAAATGTTGAGCACTAAGGACATTGTCAGGTAGTCAGTCAAGGTCTTCCTGGTGACATTGAAGATTGATTGCTTGATGAGCTATTAGGTCAGTAGATAATAAGAACAAGTTCAGTGGTGGTTGAAGATATGTCACTTCAACAATGTTGGCAGGAAGCAGGAGGTGGGTACCAGTAACAGCATAATAAGGGGAACAGCCCATTTGCTTGCAAATTGTAACTTGTTCTGACCAAAAGACCAAGTAAGTAGCTGTACTCCATTTAGACTGGTCACCATCAACAGCTTTGAAAAGGGCCTGGCAAACATCAAAGTGAGGTCACTCAACTATACTATTAGCACACTTGTTGTAGCCTGAAACTTGAATACAATGCAAGTTATGCTCCTTTGCTAAGTAAGAAACTGCCTTCAGGATTGGTGTGCTGTTGTTGGTAATGATTTTGCTAAGTGCTTCCCAGCAACAAATGACATCTTCATACAACCATTTAGCAGTCACCTCACTATTCTCCCTAATGAGCATGCAAAACTTAGCATAATGGGTTAGCAAACATTGTCCTTGAATGATATACTTGAACTTATTGGAGGGTGGCATCAACATAGTGTCAATGTATATCTTGCTGAACAAGAGTGCAGGTATAACAATAGTTGGTGGGATGAGGACTTTGGTTGTTCAATGAAGCTAGCAGATGTGACAAGTGTAAATGTACCATACAAGGTCAGCATTAACTTGAGGCCACCAGAAATGTTCCAGCAAGGCTGAGCAAGTAGCAAAAAGTCCTCTGTGCCCCAGTTCATCATGCATAGCTTGCAGGATATGCAAGCAATGGTCAGTAGGAATAAAGAGCTTGTGAGTGCCATCCTTATTCCATTGCCAGAGCTTACCATCTGCAAGGAAGAACATGGAGGCATAGTGAATGAAGGTAGCATAGGCAATGTTGCTAAGGTTATCTGGTCTGATAAGGTCACTAAGCCACTTCTGGACCATATGGATACAGGTGTTGCTAGCCAAAGCTTTTGCACTCTGAGGAACATTGCTATAAGTGGTGGTGGTATTGTTTCACAGAGGCCAAAGAATGTTGCTGGTTGCTAGTCTTGGGTCTGGGGTGTTTACAATGTTGTTGGTGAAGGTTGCTATATGCAAGGAGGGTTGGTGTTTGAGGAGGTGGGGTAGCAACTGTAAGACTACTGAGACATAGTGAAGCAGGGGAAGGAGAAGCTGAATCTGATGAATGTAGCCATGTCAACAATCAATCCAGTCTTCATAAACAGAATTGTTGCTATCATCTGGTGGGGGGTCACTAGGCTGTAGTGGGCATCACAAAAGTCTATTAGGCCCATGGAAAGTACCTTCAACATGCACAAGCTTGAAGTGGAACATCAGGATTGCCATAATCCAGTGATTCATGCTAGCAGAGGGCTGAATATCTG
>JAGGAV010015633.1:21279-38865 GCA_017657295.1 Termitomyces sp. DKA64 | reverse complement strand
TGAGGGAATAAGACAGAAAGATGAGGGAATAAGACAGAAAGATGAGGGAATAAGACAGAAAGATGAGGGAATAAGACAGAAAGATGAGGGAATAAGACAGAAAGATGAGGGAATAAGACAGAAAGATGAGGGAATAAGACAGAAAGATGAGGGAATAAGACAGAAAGATGAGGGAATAAGACAGAAAGATGAGGGAATAAGACAGAAAGATGAGGGAATAAGACAGAAAGATGAGGGAATAAGACAGAAAGATGAGGGAATAAGACTTTGAGGTTCACACGCGATGTTGTGGGAAAGAAATGATATTTCTTGAGTCCAGGAACAGTTCTCAAGCATTGGGGTTTCCCTCCCAAGAGCGAGAGGGGCCAAAGCTCATGCCATGGAGGTGTAGTCCCAAAGAGCTGGAGGCTCAAAAGGGGCTAGATGAGGATGGGCCATATGAAGGAGGGAGGAGAGGTGGAGCAACCTGACGGGGTCGTTTTCGATGTAAAGCTTATATGCATCGCTGCGCCACCTGCCAAGGAGCTGGATCTCATAGTCCGAATAGCCAGCTGCTGCTGCTGCAGACGTGGCGCCCTGCCGGAAGCTGTGGCCTGCGAACAGCTCGGGGCTGATGCTTGCGAGGGCCAGGGCATTGTGGATTTCCTTGACGAAGTGCATGTAGGACAATGCTTTACCATCAGGTTGCTCAAAGAGTGGCATGCTGTTGTCGCGTGGGAGTGAGGTGTACAAGGCCTTGAGTGCTGTGACTGAGCAAGAGGGCCGGCCAGGCGCTGCTGCTGCTGTGATGGTGACTCCTTTCCTAAAGGGATCTGTTTTGGATGCGGGAAGGGTGAGCCTGACATGCGTGGCAGCTTTGAAGCTTGGGAGGAATTGTATTGCTCCATGGGACAGGTTGAGGCTAGAGTTGAATTTACCTCCCTTTCCAACAGTGAATTTGCCACTCCACAACAGACCGGAGTAAGCGAGGCAGCAGGCAGCATAAATGCTGGTGTGCCCAGGTGTGATGCCCAGCCTGAGGTGAGCAAGCAAGGCGTTGAGGATTGGGAGCGTGATTGGCTGTACTGTTCGCTGGTCGCGTTCACTGTGGAAACGTTTGATGCCTCTGAGCAAATGCTGGACAATGGGGGACTCGAGTGCTGAGGGATATCTTATCTAATCTCGAATTAACCCCGTGCAACCCCTACACACACACTTGCCCGATCCATCTTTCTCAGACAATGTTTTTACTGACATTGACGGGACCTGCCTGTCAACATTGCTTGATCTGATCATTTGATGGGATCAAGTTAGACAAATCAACCCTCCACTTAGGAAAAAATCTTGAGCCATATCTCCAGGGGTAAACTCAGGATTGCCCCTACCATGCTGGGCTTAACACTTGAGGCTCCTTGTTCTTTGGCTGATGTATCAGGCAAACCTGATCCTGCAGACGACTGTTCAGTAGGATCATGGAAGATGTATGATCAATAGCCAGCTTATAAGCATGTTTGTACAGTGACATGAGAGATGTGGTTTAATCAGTTGTATGAAATTACAGGATACTTATATGTGATCATCATGATGGGTAGATCGATCAGTGCAAACAAATGCTATTTTACTAATAGTTAGAATGCAAATGTTCGTAATAAGGGAAAATGGAGATACTATGATCACAAAAACATCCTGACTACCATCAACATTATGTTGATGATATGAAATTGGACATGCTGTTTGGAAAGGCCTTTGTCTTGTAATGAGTGTGGATATATCTATATCTCAAATATTGATCATCAAGTCCTGCACTTCAGCTCTAGCAGTAGTTGTAACCTCCCAGCACAGCTTTGGCTTGTCATCTAATTAAGGAAAGAGAGCTGGAAATTATCTACCACATCATGCACCGCGCCCAAAATTGTTCACACAGTAAAAGAAAAAATATCTCACAACCAGCGCTAACTTTTTAACCCGCCTGATATCGTAGGCGCCATCGTACGCGAGCCTGAAAATCTGTGCAACTATTGGGTTTGGGCAAGCAATGTATGAACTTGCCTGCCAGCTTCGTCTCTGATTAATTATTACGGCATCAGGACAGAACTCAACGGTCACGGATGTCACATTTTTTCTCCTTATGTTTCAACTCTGTGCCCGACGAGTAGTTTGGCGCCTTCCCCTGCGCAAAGCATACTCTTCCGTCTCACCAAATGCAGAACTCATCGGAAAGATACGACAGAGTACGCGTCTTCGAATGTCTGGTTATCTGTAATTGACCTACCCTCGTCTCAGTACTCAGGGAAGAAGAACGACAAGAGGTACCCTTTAACCGAATACGCGCTCTCTCCCTGGGTATAGATTTCATCAGCAAGCTCGATTATGAACTCACCTCTATAGAGTTGGCTGAAAAGGCATGCTATTTCATTTCTCTCATCCTCTCCCACCCAACTCGCCCATAGCTTCCCGTCGGTAAACCCTTCCTAAAAGTCTTGGCAGACCATCTCCCTTCCATAGCCAGTGGTGAGGCTCTTTTCGTCCCATGGATACATCCCATAACATCTCAATAGCATAATCTTCCTTCACAGATGCCCCAGCTATATCTGAAAGGGAAAAGAAGCAACTTATTCAAGAGCTCACATCGATTCAAGGACTAAGGTATGTTCCCAATTTCAACACTCAAAAGCTTCCTTGCTTCTGTCCATTCCCTTTACACTGTTCAGTCATCGGCGCGCCCCCCAACTCATCCTAGCAGGCTGTCGGAGCAAAAGGGATCTCTTGCGTCCAGAATATCTCAACATGCTCCCTGAAGTTGTCCAATATAATGTCCGCTTTGCGTCTCACCTCGAAAAGCCTGTCACGCGTCAGCAAACTGAAATCCTCGTTGTGCGTGAGCCCTCTTTCATATGTAACCTATAATCACGCCCCGACAGGACTTTGTCCGCGAGACCTTCCCGAAACACGAAATCATCCCCGTCGGAAGCTAGTATGTCTTTTCTCTTTCGTCTCAACTTTGATCCAACCCCTCCTAGTCGTCGAGATGCCACAACATCAACCTGCGTGGTCATTCTCATCCTCCGCGACATGCTATATGTCCCGCACCCCCCTCTGCCTCCGGCGGGCTACCTCCAACCTCTGCTCTCCGAAACGCTCCAAGCACCTGGATCGTTGCGTGAGGCACATCTGCATAATACGATTATACCTTTGTTGAAGGAGACGGGTGTGGCGTTCGCGCCGAGGTTGTTGAGGTACTGGCTTTGGCAAGGGATCTTGAGGGTCCCGAAGAGGGGACGGAGAGGTGAAGGGTGGGAGACAGTTCAGGAGAGGGTGGATGGCGTGGCGGCTGGGAAAGGGGAGTTTGTCTTTGGGAGGATATAGTACGTCTCTTGTTCTTATCGTCTACTCTCCTCGTTTCCTCTTTTTATCCGCACTGACGCGATGGTGTGACGCAGTATGCTCCCTTCCAAATCCCGCGGCGCTGCAATGCTCTACTACACAGGCACAACATCCTTCGTCCGGCTTATCGAGCACAAAGCCACAACTCTTGGGCTCTATTTCCACTATACAGGTCTATGGAAATGGCACCCTGATCCCTCTGAAGAAATCATGGGGACTCCTGTTGGTTCTGATCCCAACTTTGGGGAGAAAGAGGAGGCGGGCAAGTCGAAGAAGGAAATGGAAGAGAAGAAGGGTGAGGAGGAGGGAGGCAAGCCAATGCAAAAGAAGAGGAGAGGGAGGAAGGGTCATGAAAATGAAAAATTGGAGGCGTTGGAGAAGGGGAAGAGGGCGGAAGGATTCTGGCAGTTGCTTCCGTCGGAGGATGAAGAAATGATTTTTGAGCAGTTGGGCATGGAGTACATTGGTCCGGAGAAGAGAGGAATGGAACTTTAGTGTAAGTGTGATGGATAGATGCGGAGGTATCTATTTACATCTGAAGCTCCGACGAGCTCATGGTACCATAAGGATACATAACATTGAGATCAGATGTGATTGTCTTTTCAACTTCGTGGAATATCCATTGCGATGATACAGGTAAGTAGAGCCACGTTTTCAATTATCATTAAACCCTGTTATCGAAATAATCTTCTTCTAATGATTCTCGCAGCGCGTCGACATCGACACTGACATAATCCACGACCGTCAACACAACTATTGACTGGAATTGACAAGATACACCAAAGCGATTCTCCAGTTCTTCAAACGCCACATCAAGCTTTTCATCACCATGCTCATCTAACGGCACATACCCCGTGATATCGCAAAGACCACGGCCAACCCAGCCTGACTTCACTTTCTGCTCGAGCTCGAGCTCTAGGCGGTGTTGGATCGTGTGAAGAAGCGCCTGATGAGTTGACGTGCTAATGGCAAGGCGCTCCACGGCGGGAAGAAGCCGACGCTCCGCAATATCATCAAGAATATCTTGAGGGAGAGTGACGAATGAAATATGTACTTCGGGGCACCAGCCAAGGCCAGCCAAGAGGTCTTTTATGGGAAATGTAGCCAGTAGCGGATTGCCGTGCAAGTCGTACGCAGTGATATCTGCGTTGTCCAAGCTGTAGTGGAATCTTTCAAGCCGCATCCTTGAATTCCAAATGAAGCTAGAGAGCATGGCGATTTCGGGAGCTGTGTCGTAGTCGATGCTGATGACTACTAGGTTGGTGAGGGATGGGGCGAGGAGCAAGGCGGGGAAGGATGTCGCGTCGTCGAGTGAGATAACTAGAGAAGATAAGTGGGAGAGCTTTATGGTGTCGCTCCTTGTCGATTGTTTGCCTAACAGGGCACATGCGAGATATGTGATAAGAGGAGACTGCTTCAAGATGAAGTAAAATTCTTCCAGTGTGATTGCAGTATCAAAATGCAATGAACTGAGGGTACTTGAAGAGAAGGATTTTATTATAGAAGATGGCACGCATTGTTCTAGTCCTAGAAATCTGAGTGAAGGAAGGGTCATCGTATCCTGGCTGAAGATAAAGCCCTCGGGAGGATTGTCTCGGAACTCGAGCGTAAACTTAGTGAGTGATATACACTTTCGCAGTGCTTGCCAGTGTGCGATTATGGTATGGGGACGAGGCGAGTCGTACCATATTATTTTAAGGGATGTCACTTGATCCCAAGGAAAACCAAAAGAGAAGATGAGCGGAAAGAATTCGTCTTTCATCTTAAAGGACAATTTCTTCAATGAGGACATCTGGGAAAAGAGGTTGCGGCGACCGAGCTGAATCCAGTCGGAACCTGTGTGGCCATCCATGTCATTCCTTCCAGTGTTTAACGTGAAAGACTGGAGTTGAGGCCATGGTATATAATTAAACAGGAAGGATGGAGTATTAGATGCAAGCGTAAAATGCCGGAGCTTTGGACATTGGCCGAAGAGGTCAACGCGGGAGCTTTGATTCCGCATGACTTCAGGCTGTGCCAGAGCAATCTTCAAGGTTTTGAGCTGAGCAAAAGCCGCTGAAGGGAAATTTTCAATTGACTTTATTGTCGGTTCGGCTTTGACATTCCAGCTTAGTTCGTTGACCCGGCTGAGGTACGGGATCAGCGCACTCGGCGGTACATGCGCACTAAAATCGTGAACGGCAAGGACACATATGTAACCGATATCTGGAAAGAGTTTGACCGCGCATCTGAGCTGGTCCAACCTTGATAACATATCGGTTTTAGATAGATCATTAATTTCGTCCGGATGCTGCTCTGAGTCGTTGAACGAGATCGTAGCATCCCAGAGGTCAGGTATAGAGCGGGACAGCTGTCGCCATTTCCTGCACACTTGCCCTAGAACCCAAGGACCTTCAGATATAACTGGAGGAAGGTTCAATGAGTATTCATATACAAAGTGAGAGCGGAAGGTATATTCGAGGAGCTCTAGAGGGAGGCGCTTATGAGGTGCCAATGCAATGGATAATCTTGAAATATGCTCAGGAAGGGGAAGCTTGGATCGCAAACCTGCAGCTGGAGTCTTCGTGCGCCAGGTTCCGAAGCGCACGAGCATGTTTCGCGCACGAGAAAGAAGTATTTGGCCTCGCCGGATTTCTTCATCAGATAAGACGTCCTCATTCGTGACACCAGCAACGTTTTCGAGTCTTTCGATCAAAGCGATGTTTGATTCAAGAGGCCCATCCTTAACTCCTATTATATATGGGAAGAGAGACGTTAGATCGGTCGGGCAGGTTCAAGGGAGAATACCATTACCTGTCATGATGAGGGGCTGAGTCAAGATATGAGGAAATATTTCGGGAATACTTCTATAGTTGGTCTCGTCCCTGACACGATGGTCCATCCCCGGTATTTCGTTTCCAGAAATTGAACGATGTGTTCGCAAGGATTTCATCATGGATGGACATTATACTAGATTAGTGGATTTTGACATGATCGGTGGGTGGAAGAACCTGCCACAGATGCCGGCGACATCCACTGCCTACATCAGCCATTGGTCATATTATAAATGCCTGGAAAAACTCAGCAAGTCCCACTGCAAAAAATTCAAGAGAACGCGAGAGCTCAATTATGCAATTGTGAAATCGATACTAATCTGCCTATAAAATTGAAGCGGTTTGTTTCGACCGCCCAATGATATACGAAAAGTCCACGCTATGAGTTCTGACCGGTATTGTGCAGATTCTTACTAAGAAGTACATGAACATACAAAAAACCCGAATAATCTGTGGACTAGGGTTGTTCAGACGATTTACAGTCCGGATGCGGATGCTTACCAAATGAATTACACATTCGAGGTATTCTTAAGGTCTTCTTGAGTCATCTGCCCATCAAGAATTGTCTCGCCCTCTTCTTTCAAGTCAGGCTGAAAATTACTCAGTTTCGTGCGACAGCCACTGGGGACAGAGTACCTTACGCAAGACCTACGTAACAGATCCAGATGTTAGGACGACTGAAGGA
The DNA here is from genome assembly GCA_017657295.1 of Termitomyces sp. DKA64. NCBI lineage: Eukaryota > Fungi > Basidiomycota > Agaricomycetes > Agaricales > Lyophyllaceae > Termitomyces > Termitomyces sp. DKA64. The sequence continues at coordinate 32,004 of JAGGAV010015633.1, read as the reverse complement.
CGAAGACAACACAGATACTTGCCGTACCACGAGTGATCTGAAGGTTATTGTTTCGTTATATTATTCAAAATAAAGTATACAGCTGGTAATCTACCTTTGCGACACCTGGAGACCATAGGCATGGAGACCGGCGAAGTCTTATTGACAAATGATTGCTCACCTATTACTCGTTCTTTGAAGGGGACTTGATTAGCATGTACCTCGCTACCATCTCCAGGAGACGTAGAAGCTATGCCAAGTTAAAATCTATTGTGATAGCTCAGAAAGGAGATATGCCTTGCTGAGGTAGAGTATCGCTTCTTGTCGCCGGCGCGTTCTCCGAGGGTAGTTTGACTCGTTGTGTTTGTGGGTTAACAGCATTTTCGACTTCTTTTACGGTGCGATCCATAGAGCTACAGTGTATGAAGGTTAAAAGATAGTTTCGAGTTATAGATATACTTTAAGTGCAAGCTTTATCGGATACAACTACAGGAGTGACATAGGTGACGTCATTAGCAAAAATACGTCATGTGCGATTTACCCCTATTTACCCTAATCGTGGGCGATCGCCGTAGTATTAAGTGTATTCAGGACAGAGGTCGACGAGAGGGAGTATTCCGATACATTGGAGTGGTGCATAGTGTGGATACTTATACCATTTGCCATCCACGGGTCAGTCATTAGCTTTACTGGAATGAGTTGACGAAGTTCTGCGAATGAAGACCGTTGATCGGGTGTTGACATGGAGAAAAGGATACAATCCTGCACAGAAATACATGCATATGAAGGAAAGCACGGCGGAAATAAGATAACTACAACACCTTGACGCTCAGCCCAGCCACTCTGAATCCCGTGACGTGGACTGTGTCGCTGATAGTGATCTTGCCCGAGAACGCCGTCCAAGTCGGTCCACTGCCCTAGATACCAAAGTACTTCAGTGGGGCTTGTGATGCCATCGTATTACATACCACATGCTCAAAGGACCCTTCACCAATGCAGTCAATCCTCCATATGTCGGTCTTCGTTCCTGCGATCACAGCATTCCTTAATTGACATGAGAAAGAGTACAGGGCAGGAACATTTCAAATGTCCACCACACCTGACATCGACTGTGGACTGCCGCATCAGCTGAACGTGCGTGGCTTGATCCTGCTTGATAGTTCCGGCGGTCGGGCAGAGTGGTAGAAAGGAAGATAGCGAATGTGACGATGAGACAAACGTTACATGGAAGGGTATCGGCTGAGAAATGCAAAAGGTACAAGATGTGGGAAGGTAGAACTTCGTCTTAATCGACTCAAGACTTCTGTCCTTGGATTGTATCTCAGATTGATGGCAAGTCCAATCCTGTGCGTCGGTGTAGCCAGAACGAGAAAGGGTCAAGGGTGAAGGCAATGGTGTTTCGGGTCGTGATCTGGGATAATATTTGAATGGTGTTGATACTGTCCTGAAACTGAAGTCAGGAATATGGATAAGTAATAACTCCGAGGTCATACGTAGATCCACTGAGAATGGTGGACTTGACAGGCAAGCGGGATGATGTAGGTATAGGCCGAGGCTTGGTTATTGTTGCGATGACGGTATACTTGGGGACGCCAAATGTTCGTCAAGGCCAAACGCACGGAAATCATAACATAAGACTTACATCTACTGTTGCATGAAACCCAGGTAGGCCTGAAAGTTTGACATCAAACGTAGGAGGAAGAGGCTCGAGATGAATGATAAGTAGAGAGGAGTGGCAGATAAGAACCGGCGTACATAAATCTTGTTTTCATGGGTTAGAGTTGAAGGTAAATACAGCGAGAATGGGAGACTCTTTGGGCAGGACGTGCTTGTAGAATCTTTCTGCCATAGCACATCTGTAGCGAGACAAAGTTTAGCGGACGTTGTGCCACCTTCCGCGATCTCCTTCAACAGGAGCCTGCCCTCGATCTACAGATGGATAAAGAGTCATCACGATTCATCGGCCAATGATGCCTAGGCATGAAAAAGCTCACTTTAACGTCGACGGAAACAACGTTATCAACCTTGAAAAGCATAATTACACCTTCAATACAGCCTTGCTCTCCATATGTAGGAAAAGTGGTACCGTCTTCTTGGGTAACCAGTCGTAATTGAGCATCACTGTTCCTAGATTTTTTCAAACCCCCAGTTGATTTGGGCCGCAAACGTTCCACCCAAGTGGCGCGGTGTTCGGACTGGTGTGCTTCCCTCGGATGCGACAAGGTTCGCGTGAACAAAGGAGCTACGAAGGACGGGAGACTGCTGGTAGACATTTTCGTGTGGCTGTCGGAGGGGGATTTATGGGGAAGGAAGGTCATCATTATATACTAATAGAGGTGATCTAGCAGGGCTGTGCACATGTGCAGAGACGAAGATGAGAATTTTATACCATATAGAGGACATTGACACCAAGCGGTACAACATGATGCATGAGGCAGCGAGACGTATGAAGTTGGTAGCTGTAGAATGACGTCGACTTGATTTGTTGAGTAGTCCTGCTTACTCGATATGGGGACATGAATTCCGCAGCCTGGTAGAACCCCGCTTGACCGTTCGGCGTGTCTGCAGAAACCCTCTAGGCTCTTTCTTCCAAGGTTTATACTTATGCAGACAGCCTGCGGCTATAGTCATAGTGCCGTGCCCATCGTCTTCTTGTCACCCTGGCGAATGGTAAAATTACCTCCAGGTCAGTAATGGTAGACACGAATAGAACGTGTGGTATCCTCTATTGGCCAGAATGTCACGTCGTCGACGGAGGGTTTCGACGTGAGATTATGGTTACCACTATATCGTTATCTTTGATAAGTGAGGAATCCGGTTTTCCTTGAAGCACAGTGTGTAAGCGTGTGAAGCGGAGATTTAGCCCTCTGGCGGCTCAGCGCTATGTTGTTAAAGAAGCAACTCAGAGATAAATTTTGAACTTTAAGATCATGCAGCATCGGGATTCAAACGGATGAATGAGCGCTTAAATGACTCGAACACATAACGGGAATGTTGACATGTTTTCGAAATTTTGGTCACTTCTGTGGACGTGTTATTTGGTGTTATTTCTTCGCCTGACAGCTCTTAGTAAGTATCTTTCACAAGGAGCTCCTTGGGCTTTACTACAATTTTTTTTCTCAAAGAATATATTGATGCCAGCAAATCAGCACCATCCCGAATATGCGCCACCAGTGCTTCGCGCCCCTTCACCTGCCAGCTCGATAGGGACAGTCTATGGTGAGGATCAGACGGCTCTCTCCGACTGTGAGGAACAGATTAGCCAGAGCTCATTTGAGGCAAAGTGGGAAGAACGACTTGCTTTGCATATACCGCGCCCAGAGGAACTTCTAGCTGATCAAGATCCTCTACTGCCTCGCCCTCCCATAGGTTCAGCCGAAGAAAAGCGTAAGTCCTCAGCTTGTGAATGAGATGGAAGCTGATGCGCTCAGCGTGTAGAGCTTTTTGAAGAGGTCCTCGCGCGTCTTCATCAGACGGTACATGATCTTGAAGATAATGAGCTATTCGACCGGACTCTACTTCGCGGGTCGCAGGCTGCATTGGAACCGCTCCCTAGCACTAATGACATCGATGCTCTCATGCGTAGTATGATGGTGACCCCTCAACCTTCGGTCACTGCTGCTCCAGAATCACATATTACTCGTGGACGGTCAGGCAGTCGCACGGATGGCATTCTGCACGGACCTTGGGCTGTGAATGGTCACGAACCTCAGACTGAAAGTAATGTATCTTTGCTCAATACGGGGGTTGTCCCCGGGAAACGCAGCCGAAATGGAAGCAGGCGGAATTGACCTGAATAAATTGATAAGTAATACATGATTGAAAGTGAGTGTGCTGTTTTACATCTTCAGTAAGGTCAATAATTTACGCGAGTCATTCACTATTAGCATTCGTCTCGCATTCGTCTCGCATCTGTCATCTACCACTCGTCGTCTTCTTCACCCTCCGAGAAAAAATCTGAGAGCCCATCCTCGATCCTCTTGATGACTCCGAGGATCGCATTACGTGCTGCATTCCTACATTCGTGATGCATGTACGGCACACTGCCCCACCTCTCGTACTCCTTGTGAACCTGTTTCAAGCGACCTACAACATCCGTCAATCCAAGCGTGAGTACTGCGTCAATCCTCGTCTTCTCCTTCCAGAAGTCTACCCAACTCTGGGTGCATCCGTGCTGATGCCAAGTGGCCCCGCAAGATGAACTATGGTCGAACGCAGGCGGTGTCGTTCGTAGGCGTTCCCAAGTACCGGTGAGACGATAGTAGCCGGTGAGAAGGCGAAGCTGCTGAGCCCGGCTGATTACAAGACGACCTTCTTCATCGACTGTACCTTCCTTGGTGGTCGCGGGAAGCCCAGGCACAAACGGGGTGGTATCCGCTGCAGTACTGCATGGTTGTGTCATCGCCTCCAACTCGATATCGGTCTTCGTGCGTTTTACGACGGTCGCTTTTTGCATTACTTCTAGATATGCTACGCCTCTCAAAGAGCGGATGTCGAGTTCGTCAGCGAGCGTCATGGCGAGGTAGGCGTATTGCACGGAGGAGTTCATGAGCTGCTTGAGATTGTTAATCAAGGTTGTGAGCAGGGGCTTGTGATTGCACAACTGGGCAAGCCGGATGAGTTTGGTTAACTCCTCGGTACTCTGAATAGTAGCGTCATCGGACTTGGTCCTATGTGATGGCATTGCGTCCGAAGAGAAGGTGTATGACTGAGCCGGAGGGACGACAGCGAGGATAGGCGAAGGCTTGCGGTTCACATATTCATGAATGGTATTGAGTGCCCATGTTTCGAGGTCCTTGAAGTCATACTTGTGGGAGACGCCGGCAATGTCAACCATCAGCGGGAGGTTTTCGCTTGCTTTGTTTATCTCAGGCGGCCTGTGACGAGCATCCTCCAGTCACTACTTATTCTGGAGACGTGTACTGATGACGCACAGTGCATAGAAAGACCAAAGGAAGTGACGAAACTCGGAGGGTGTATTGCCTGTCAAGACGATGGGATTTTCATCTGATTTACCTTCGACTTCCAGACTTCCTTGGGGTAGGCTGAACATTGTGCCGAAGCTATTTGAGTCTTTCGATTGCCTTGGGTCGCAACAGAGTCTCGAGCGATGTACCTGTCATTTATTATAAGTAATGATATCAGGCCGTTCATTTCACGTACTTTGAATAGCGTGTCGTTCACCAGAAATATACAGCTCCCGTCGTCGAAGTAGTACTCTGGATCCCTTTTGCACACCTTGAGGTCCTGGTCCATGACGAGGTCGCAGTCGTTTTTAGGATCTAGTGTGTAGCGGGTTTTTTTCAAAGCAGGTTGATCCTGGTTCAAGAATCGCTCAGGAGCACATCGAGGGTGCTTTCTCTGCTCGATGCTCGGAGCTGGAACAGCAGCGGACCCCAAGGTGGATGTGCGTGTGTTGTCACCGTCCGCTTCCATCATTTCGAAGATGTGCAGCGCCAAGGCTAATTAAAGGTAATTAATTAATTATTTTCCGAACCCAGAATGAAAATAGCTGGCCTTAATAAAGCCCTGGTGAAGTGTCTGCTCTCGGGTGCGCTGTTGGATCAATGATTGTCTTCGACTGTTCGTGAGTCATCTGCAGCACTCTATGATGTCCCCGCACAAAAATGGACACGTACGGGGTAAGTACTTACGCGTTTGTTGGTCGTGACGGTGGGAGACGACTAAACAAACGGCTTAGTCAGTGATCAATTTATAAGATCGCCTGGTTGTTTTTCACTTCGCTCACCATCTTCCTTCCACGTCACCTTCCCCCTCGGCCAACGCACTCCGATATGGCCTATGTTTTTAAGCGAGGTAAGCTCGTCCTAAGGCAAATCTGACTAGTGGCTGAGACTGATCTCGATCCCTTTAGATGGGTATGTTGCTACTGGTCGCGTCGCGACGCGTCAATATTGGACTGAATGGATTTCTACAGACGCAAAGAGCGCGTTCAATTTGACAAAGTTCGTGTTTTCTCGCTTTTCAGCGCGTCTTCGCCTCATCAATATCTAGATTACCTCGAGGATTGACAAGCTATGCTACGGACTCGACATGAACTATGTGAACCCTATTGAGTACGTGCCACCATTGTGACATGTAGAAATTTCGTTGCCGACGCATCTGTTGACAGAGTCACTCAGAAAGTTGTTGCTGGAGTTTACCAGGGTGTTACAACGGCAGAGCTCGACGTATGTAGCTCATTTCACATTGTTTCCATGCGTTCCTGATCCGTCGTTCAGAATCTTGCCTCTGAAACGGCCGCATACCTCACAACCAAGCACCCGGACTATGCCGTTCTTGCTGCTCGTATAGCTATTTCCAATCTTCACAAGGAGACGAAGAAAAATTTTTCTCAGGTCATCAAGGACCTCTATCACTACAGTATGATCGTGTTTTGCATTGTTACATACGAATACTGATTTATCATAGTCAACCCTAAGAACCAACGTCCTGCTGGTATGATATCCAAAGTAATCTACGACATTGTTTGCAAGCACGCAGAAACCTTGGATTCAGCCATTATCTACAGCCGTGACTTTGATTACAATTAGTATGTTGCCACTGCATCACTGGTTATCACTCGTATTGAAGTTCTGTAGCTTCGGCTTCAAGACGCTGGAGCGTTCATACCTCCTCCGGATCGATGGACGCGTCGCCGAGCGTCCTCAACACATGATCATGCGTGTCGCAGTTGGCATCCATGGTGACGACATTGATCGCGTCCTCGAGACATACAACCTCATGTCTGAGCGCTACTTTACACATGCCTCGCCTACACTCTTCAATGCGGGCACACCTAACCCACAACTTAGCTCATGTTTCCTTGTCTGCATGAAGGACGATTCAATTGACGGTATCTATGATACCCTCAAGCAATGTGCAATGATCAGCAAGACTGCTGGAGGTATTGGCCTCAACATTCATTGTATTCGTGCAACTGGGTACGTTTTTCTTGCTTCTGCGATTCCCTGGTTGATGTATATATACCTCTCTAGTTCTTATATTGCCGGCACTAATGGGTACTCGAATGGTATTGTACCCATGCTTCGGGCGTATGATGCCACTGCTCGTTACGTCGACCAAGGGGGCAACAAGCGACCAGGTGCCTTTGCGATCTACATCGAGCCCTGGCACGCAGACGTCTTCGAGTTCCTTGACCTGAGAAAGAACCATGGAAAGGAGGAAGTCCGTGCGCGAGATCTATTCTATGCCCTTTGGGTGCCCGACCTCTTGTAAGTCGGTAAATCTGCTAATTGTATGTCATGTAAGGTTTATACTTCTCTTAGCATGAAGCGCGTCGAGGCCGGTGCTGACTGGCCACTCTTCTGCCCCAACGAAGCCCCAGGACTTGCTGATGTCCATGGCGCAGAGTTTGAGGCACTGTTCACCAAGTACGAGAATGAAAAACGTGCTAAGAAGACCGTTCCTGCTCAGAAGCTTTGGTATGCGATTCTCGAGGCCCAAATCGAGACAGGAGGACCCTTTATGCTCTACAAGGATGCCGCCAACAGTGCGTATTGATAATCTCGATTTTTGACAAACTATTCATATCACTGTAGGTAAATCCAATCAAAAGAATCTTGGGACCATCAAATCTTCTAACCTGTGCACGGAAATCATCGAGTACTCCTCACCAGATGAAACTGCCGTTTGCAACCTGGCTTCTCTCGCTCTCCCTTCCTTCATCAAGAATGGTGTCTATGACTTCCAGAAGCTCCATGACGTTACGAAGGTTGTCGCTTTCAATTTGAATCGTATCATCGACGTCAACTACTATCCCGTTCCCGAAGCCCGCCGCTCCAACATGCGTCATCGTCCTATCGGTATCGGTGTGCAAGGTCTTGCTGACGCTTTTATGATCCTTCACATGCCCTTCGACTCTCCCGCTGCCAAGGAACTCAACATTCAGATTTTCGAGACTATCTATTATGCGGCCCTTGAGGCTAGCTCCGAGATGGCGGACAAGGAGGGACCGTACGAGACGTACCAGGGCAGCCCTGCGTCACAAGGATTGCTCCAGTTTGATCTCTGGGGTGTCACCCCTACCGACCTGTGGGACTGGGCCTCTCTCAAAGAAAGGATTGCGCGAACTGGCCTTCGCAACTCTCTCTTGTGTGCTCCTATGCCCACTGCTTCGACGAGTCAGATTTTGGGCTTCAATGAGTGCTTCGAACCCTACACAAGGTATTGACACTAAAGTTTTCTCACATTCAATGTTACTGATGCCGAGAATTCTTTAGTAACATCTACACTCGACGTGTTCTTGCTGGGGAATTCCAGGTTGTATGTCCCTGGCTTCTTAGGGAACTCGTTGACCTTGGCCTCTGGGATGATAACATGAAGAACATGATCATTGCGCACAATGGTTCCGTTCAGAATATCCCGACCATTCCCGACAACGTCAAGGCAATCTATAAGACAGTTTGGGAGATCAGTCAGAAGAAGGTTATCGACCTCGCTGCTGATCGTGGTGCCTTCATCTGCCAGAGCCAGAGTTTGAATGTCCACTTGCAGGCGCCGACTCTTGGTCAGCTGACGAGCATGCACTTCTATGGCTGGAAGAAAGGTCTCAAGACAGGGATGTATTACCTCCGTACGAGGCCTGCTGCTCAGGCCATTCAGTTCACTGTTGACCAAAGTGTGCTCAAGGATGCCAAGGCACAAACAGCCAAGGCACAGCAGGCGCTCAATGCTAGCCCGGCGCGTGTTGCTGTAAACAAGCCCGTTAGTTTTCCTACGCCTACATCATCTTCATCGTCTCCCGCTGTTGCTCCTGTATCCTTATCACAGTCGTCTATGTCAGCAGTGGCCAGTACCTCCGTGCCTACGTCGACGCTTGCGCCTGCGGCAGCTAGCACGGCCCCAACGTTCACGCAGTCCGCTGCCTTCCAGAACGCCAAGAGTGCAGAGGAGGTTCTTGCGTCGCTTTCACTTGATGATAAGATCAAGTCTGCGGCCGAGACTGATCCCGAGTTCGCGGCTGCGTTGCAACGCCAGAGGGAGCGCGAGCTCGCTGATGCGAAGCTGCAGTGTTCGCTTGAGAACAAGGAGGCGTGTTTGATGTGCTCCGGTTAAATTCAGCCATGGACGTGGATTCCTTTGTTATGTTTTGTATTTTTTCCTACCTAGATGTATCTTTCCCTATTCCCACTGCCACTCATGCCGACTATTGTCTACTACCTCATTGATATCTGCAATTGTTATGTTTTGCATATATTGTAACTTTTATACATTACTGATACCAGTAAAACCATTTGTTTCATGGTGATTCAAAATAGACCGGTAACTGATTGATGATCCCTCAACGGAGAGTAGAGGGACCGGCAAATCTGAGTTTGAATTACTCGAGCACGACAGATGGTCGAAAAGATCATACTCCCTGCCCCATAAGGGACATCCAAATTCGGACTTTAGAGAGATTGATTATTTACACGCGTAAGATACTCAACAAGAGATCACACGGTTACATAAGCAGAAATGAACCTCTCCGAGAACGACTACTCCCCATTCAACTCATTTCAAGTCATTTAAGCCTTTGAGACTTGACTTTAAGATGTCTACAATGAGATCCCAGAAGTCAAATTTGAGATGCAGTTGACTCCCTCTTAGCCCATACCCCATACCCCCTCAATAGATGCTCAGAGCTATGGGTTATGAGTGAGTATGGGCTGTGAGGGTCTTGCTATTGTAAATGCATGTACAAGGTCAGATAGCTAATTAGGATTGAAAAAATCAGTTATGTGCAAAGGAATCATTGTCTGAGACTCTTCAAGACAAATCTGCCTTCTAAAAGAGCTAGAATATGATTCAAGTCATGGTCAACTTGATCATCATGCTATCAGTTTAGCTTTTGATAGGTGACACAGCTTGTAGAATCTCATGCCTTGCAGGGTGCATCTGAACTGGTGCGTTGTTGTTGATGCCATCAATTTTTTCACCAGTAATCAATGAATCTTCTCGTGCTTGCCATGCATCAAGGACAGCCTGATAGATAACCTCCTTGATAGCCTGTTCCATATGATGTACTTTGTCTGCTGGGTTAAGGAGAGTCTTGATAGTCATTCTATTTTGAGGTTGAAGGATGCCAGTTGATCATAGCTGGTCTACATGGCAACACAATGAAAAGTATATTGGTAGTGTCAGTAACAATTTCACAGAGGGCACCCCAGCAACATATAATGTCTTCAAAAAGACACTTAGCAATGGCATCAGTGTTTTTCCTAGCAAGCATCCAGAATTTAGAGTAGTGGATTAGTGAACATTATTCTTGGATAATGTATTTGAACTTATTGAATGGGGGCATGATCATGGTATCAATATTGATCTTGCTCAACAAGGCAGCAGGAGTAGCAATGGTCAGGTGGAATGAGTACTTTGGTGGTCTGGTGGATCTGACAAATGTGGCAAGCAAAAATGTATCAGGCAATATCAGCACCAACTTGGGGCCACCAAAAGTGTTCAAGTAGGGCAGCCTTAGTAGCAAATAGTCCTCAATGATGAAGATTATCATGCATAGCATGCAGGATACCTAAGCATTCACTGCATCAAATGAACTCTGAAATCCTGGTTTAGATGGCTCTGGCCCATGCAAAACAATGCAAGATAGCCAGGGGCTGAGAGCTAGGGCAAGATCTTAGCAGACAGCCAACTAGAGCTAGCCAAACTTGTTTAGCCACCTAGATAAATCTAAATATAGTCTATTTATAGGAACTTTCACATAGCCAACATCTTCAAACCAGACCC
>JAGGAV010015633.1:0-20944 GCA_017657295.1 Termitomyces sp. DKA64 | reverse complement strand
ATATTTTGTTCTACAGACCACTCTATATGTAAGGGGATGACCCCATTATGGGTAACTCCAACTCTATCCAGCCTTAGTCTTGCATCATTTCTGCATTACTGACTGGCCAGCTGCCATGCCCCTACACCTTCCAGATAGTGGTAGTCAGTCTCTCATAGTTATTGGATCCTATTTTCCCTTCAGTCTTATTGTTAGTCATTACTGCTTAGCATACCTGGGCTGCCTACTACATATAGCATTAGTCACAGCATAGCCACAGATGTAGTATATAAGCTAGTCAGCAGGATAGAATATCCTTTGACTGAACAATAGCAGTGTTTGCCTGGTCTATCCATTGAACTGACTGTGAGAACTCCAGCATTGTTTTTGTCAGTTAGCTTGCTATGTTTGCCCCTTGCCCAACTCTTAACTGCCATTGTGCTCCTTTGACTCTTGCTCATTACTTGTGTCAGCTAGCTTCTGCAAATAAGTCCACAATGGTGTTTGTCCCCTCACACTATATACTACATTGCCAGTAATGATGACTAACATTATACTACTCATTGGGCCATGATATGTAAGGGAGTGTGACTAACAATTTTCCATATTGAGTAATGTCCAAGCATGCAATCTACAAAAGGCAACTAATGAGGACAGAAGGGTGTAGAGCATGACAGGCAGTATGTCAGATGACATAGATGGTGGATCATCCTTGGACTATGCCTGGAATAGAGTTGAACAGTCTTAAAGGAGACTATTTCCTTACAATTTTAATGTAGTGATTCTTGCTATTGTCAGAAGGTGGGTTGCTAGGCTGTAGCAGATGTCACAATAGTCTGTCAGGAACATGGAAGGTACCCTTAACATAAACAAGTTCAAAATGAAAAAATGAAACATGAGAATTGCCACAATCCAGCACTTCATGCTAGCGGAGGGCTGGACATCAGAAATGTAGCACATCCTTGATATAGCAAGTGGTAAATTCAATGATGAGGTTTCTAACTCCTAGTGGGTACATTCACAGAGCCTGAAGTGCATGGTATATGTAGGGGGATGACCCTGTTCTATAGCCCTGATAGGTGACTCTGACTCTATATGGCTTTAGTCATAGGGATAGCATTGTCTTTAGCAATACCAACCAACCAGCCATCAAGCCCCTGCACCTTCCAGATAGTAGTAGTCAGTCCTTCATAGTCATCAGACTCTATTTCTCCTTTCAACATATTGTTAGTAATTACTGCTTAGCATACTCAGGATGCTTATCACATATAGCATTAGTCATTGCATAGCCATGGATGTAGTATATAGCCAATCAGCCTGATAGAATATCTTCTGATCAAACAATAGCAATGTTTCCCTGGTCTATTCAGTAAACCAACTGTGAGAACCTCCAGTGTTGCTTCCTTGCTTAGCTTGCTGCACTTGCCCCCTTGCCCAACTCTTAGTTGCCTCCATGCCCCCTCAACTCTTGCTTGTTGCTTGTGTCTGCAAAAGCTCTTGCCAGGTTTACCCATGGAGTGTTTGTCCCCTCACAGTATAGTATAGATCATAGAGCTCAAGCTTGGGCTGGTTGAAGCAAGCTTCTCTGTAGTTGAGTGTTATGGACTCAAAGCAATTATAGCAGTGCTGTTGGCAATTGTTGGTGTCAACCACTAGGGTTATGGGGTCAGAAGAGCTGTAGTTGATAGAAACAAGGGGCTTAGTGTCCTGAAGGACATTAATGAGATTGTATTGGGTGCTAAGTTAGTCAGGTCTAAACTTGAAGGGCATACTGGCATGGGTGAGCTTCATTAAGTGATGGACATTTTGAGCAAAGTTTTTACTGAATATCCAGAGGATGCCAATTGTACCCAAGAATGCTTGGACTTCCAAAAGAACTCTAAAGCTCAAGTAATGCTAAGTGGCTTTTATCAGGTACTCAGCTGCTAGGAGTGCAGATGTGACCAAGGATATTAAAGGTTGGGGCATGAAGGACAAGTTTATGACCAGAAAATGTACCCTCACAGCACTTCATGCACTAAAGAACTCAGTTAAGGAGCTCAAAGAGCTTTCTTAGCACTAAGCAAATACTTGAGTTAGTGGGATGTTGTAATGGACAGATACCATTAAAGCTGCAAGTTCTAACCTACAAAAAATATATTAATAAATAAATGTTACCTATACATATATATGGACTTGCTGCCTTACATAAGGCAGCTTTCATTTTTGTCCTACACATGTAGCACCAAATTGCACCCTAATCTAGTTTTCTTGTGTAACTCAAGATGATAGAATCATTTTAACTTTGTTTCACTTTTTTTCTAAGATTTTAGGTTTAATTCTATTATTACAAATTATTGGCAATGCTAGACTTCTGCTCAATTAAGCAAGAGCCAGGGGATAGTCTACTGATCCAACACATTCCAATGGCTACAACCTTTGCAGATTGTGTAATCTATCAGCATGTGAAGATGCAAGACCTCAAGAATCAAAGGCATTCCTTGATAGACAATCAAGGTATTGTATTCAATGGGAGAGCTCCCATCAATGGAATGCAAAATCAGTATATAAGATGGACAATTACTGATGCTACCATGATACTTGTCAGAGGACTGCTCATACAGCTCACAGACCCTGTTTTTGTTTTTCTTATTCCAGGCCTGCTGCTCATGTTTGTCCCATCTTCTGGTAACAAGTACATTCAACCAAGGGATATCCAACAGCTACACTTGTACATGATCATGTGCCCTGAGGCTGGAGATTGTGGCTGTTTACAATGGAGTTCTGTTTTTTGATTGGGTTCCAGATTTAGTTGTTACTAAGTGTTTTTTTCCAGAAGCTCTAGAGTTAACTTTCCAAGCACTGGCATTGGAAATCCTTAGACTTGTTTCTTTCAGATCTTCCACTGCCAGGTGAAGAGCTAGAACTCTAGAACTTCTTCTCAATGCTGAATAGACTTCAGATCTTCTTTTGCCAGTTGTGTGATTGAGCCACAGCCTCCAAAGGCTACCCTTACAGCAGAACAAGCCTTTCTTTTTAGTCTAGGAGCTCCCTTTAGCTTGCTGCTAAAGGCCTTTTCCAACAATTGTATTTTATTCACCTCATTAGCCTCTATGACCATCTCACCACTGCCAACTGTTCTTTTGTATGTTCCTACCCCCCAGGACCTGGAACTGTTGCCTTGCTCTAGGATCTCAGGTACAGATTACTCAAGCTTTCCTTACCCTTCACTCCAATGAAGTTGCCAGTTTATGTCAATCCACTGGGGCCATCTTTGGACTCTTAGAATACCTCTCCCTCCACTCCCACTGCTGCTCTGGTCACCTCCATTCCTTCTCCTGCCCTGCTGCTTAGTGACTTGGATGCTACAACAATAGTTTGTTCAAAATACCATGCCCTGCCCTCCTTGATGCCTATGTTGACCACAAGGCTGGAGAACAATTCCTCCAATCCTGCATCAAATGTCCCCCCTCCAGGGCTGTCTGAAGGGATGGTCTTGGTGTCATCAGTGGTTTCCTATGAATGCAATAGTATTTTCCATGTTCCTGAGTCTTTCAAGGCACTGGAAACTTTTCATCCTCCAAGGAATAAGGATCTGCATGATGTCATTGCTAGGGGTACTGTTGGTATCCTATAATCAGACCAAAGCCCTCCCAGCCACTTGGCCCCTATGGTGGTGATTTCCAGCAGCATTGGATAACCTTGAGTTAGTGTTCATTGTGCTTTTTAATCCAGTGCCTCACAATTGAACTCAGTGGAATATGACTCCAGGCTGTCACTATGACTTGGCTTGACTCTAGTATCAGTGCTAGTAGCATATACCCTGCACCTCTTCCAGACTTATATGGCACTTAACTAGACATCACTGACATTTTCCAGGAGCCAGGTTTGAATGAACAGCTTGTGGGAGACAGAGATGATATGAGAGAACTGCATGCCTGATGGTGTAGGGAGTTTTGCAAGGTGTGATAAATTTGAGCAAGAATTTTGGGCTGAGTTTCTCTATCTCTACCCTGCTGAGACTACAGCCCTCTCCCTTTATTATTATAGCCTAGTATAGTCAATTGAAGCAGTCCCTAGATGAGTATATTGACTCCTTCCAAGTATTGGCAGAGCAGGCAAGATACCCTGACAGCCTGTAGCTTTGTCTCACTGTCTGTGATGTCCAGCATCCTGGCTTCATAGACCAAATCAATAGTATGGCAGAAGGGAGACTAGATAATGAGCATATCAAGACATAGTACAAGGTAGCTCACAAATGGTAGCAGCTGATGGAACTGAAGCATGAGCTTTGTTATACACAATCATCTATCAATGCCTCTACCCCTATTCCTTACTCTGAATTTCCTCCTTGCATTTCTGCTCCTACTCTCCAGGCTGCATGTGCTGCCCTGCTTTATCCTCCTGCACATCTGCCTTTGCATGCACTTCCTCCAGGAGTTTTTATGGGCTTGTCAGCATTTCATGACCCCTCTACTCTGTTGGCAATGTGAAAAGGCTGGCCACTTCACTCATACTGTCCTCATAGGCTCAAATTACACTAGCTCTCCCTGTTGAAGCAGAAAGCAGTTAGTTCAGCTCCTTGCTGCTCAGGATGCAGCTGGAGCCCTTTCACCAGATGATCCTGGAGTGGAAATACCTGTCAAGGGACCAGGAATTCTGTCATCTTCATCCCTTAGTCAGACAAGGATTTCTAGGAAAGCAACAGATGAACTGTTCAAAAAATCCAATGTATCCACTAATGCTCTTGATTCTATGCCTGAAGGTGTAAGCACCCTCTCTGACATACAAGGTCCCCTCCTAGCTAAAGCCTTGACTGGAAGTGTGCTCTTTCTTCAATGCCCAGAGGTCTCACATCTTTTTCTGTGAGTTTTTGTTCATTATCTAGAACTCAGCTTTTTAAAACTCTATTATTTACCTCATTTCATTTTGTGCAATGAGGGCCAAAGGGTGCAGAACAAAGTTATGAGGCATAATGGGCTTCTCTGCATCACTCTGTTCATATTGGATAATCCAAGTATGAGGGGAAGAAAGACTTTGTTGTGGTATTCTAGAATATCAGGATGGTTGTGTCCATCAAAATACAGTCACTTTTTATATCCAATGAAGCAAAATCCTTCTTTTTGAAGCCATTCAGTACCCTTTGCAACTTTCATGGGAAAAGTACTTCCATATACTTCTTGAGCCCATGAGGCATCTCCTCATTGACAATGTGTTGCAAGTACTTTTCTGCAGCATCAGATATCAACTTGCCTGCTGAGAATTCCTTCAACTTTGCTGAATTCATTGCCCATTTGTTGTTATATAGATATGCAAGAAGTTTGGTATGGATCACTGGATCTTCCAACACTGAGTAGACCTTTCCATCATATTCTTTTTGAGACTTGAGAAGGCAGCACATATTGATCCAGTCCTTTGTCTATCCACACAACACCCACCCTCCCCACTTTGCAGCCAATCCATGGCTCTGCAGTATGCTCTGCTGCATCAATGGAAAATTGGCCATTTTTGACAACCCTACAAGGGAAGCTCTGCATTGCAAGAGTCCAGTATGCTTGAAGGCCATTCAACCCCCCCCCTTTCAAAGGTTGTCTTCCATGATTTCATCTTCAGCTTTTCAGCTTGGTCCCTCTCACATTGCTTCTTCTCTGGGATCTTGAGATGACAGTGCTTGAGTGGTGGAGCAACTGGCAATCAAGATCATGCTGATGTACTGATGGAGAGGGGTACAGGTTCTGTAATGTTATTCCCATTATCTTCATTATCTGCCTCATAATCACCATCTTCTTTGATAGAGTGTGTAAGCTCAGTAGGTGTATGCATCATGGTATCAAGCATTGTCTCAGCACACTCATGGTGTGCAATGGCATTGATAGGTGCAAGTTTAGGACATGGTGTAAAGTACTTGTGCATGAGCACAACACAAGGATTGTCACTGACCATCTGGCAAGTAATGTCTCCACTGCAATACTGGATGTTTACTCTTGATGTTTTTGCACATTCTCAGGCTCCTTGCCATTCATGCACTTCATTGTCTCTGCATTGACATGTCCAAGGACTTTGTAGGACAGGAATGGATTATATGACTCAGTAGTAGTGATAATTGATCATATAACCTGTGTGATACATCTAGTAGCAGGAAGGACAACTAGACAAGTGGCCAAACTTGAGTTCTCATAAGTGTACACATATCATGGGTTGCCTAGAGCCATGGTTAGCAATAGGGACAGACTCATACTTCACAAGCATCTTCTGGACCCACTTGCATAGCCTCATAGAGACAAAGGTTAGCATGGTCTTCAGCTTACCATGCACAGTCTGACAGTGCTGCAGAACAAGCTAAACATGCTGTCATGCAAATGATCTGGCAATGCATAGACAAGAAACAGAAGGACTGGGTGATGAAGCTTCCTGCCATCGAGTTCACCATCAATTTCAGAAACCCACCCACTAGTTATTTTCCTTTCCGTGAAGACCAGCAGGATGGCCAGAGCTTGTGGTATCAGCTTCTGAGTATCCCAGAGTCCGTGTATGTGTATTCGCATTGCACAAAGGTTGAAGGTTGCCATCAGGGTTTGATAGTATTCTTGGCTGCCCGAGTAAAAAAAGCAGATTTGAGACGTCGTTTCGTCGCAACGTCGACGGGGTGCATGTTTCCATCGAGGATATGACATTTCCTAAAGGGCTTGCGCGGGAACTGATTCCGAGATTATATATGTGGGGGGACCTTACCCCATTATTGGACTTTGGCAACTTCTCGGTTCAGGTACAACTTGCCTGCGACGGGGCATCAAAAATATTATCCATCCATCACCGCATGGGGGGCCGATACGATTGTGGTGCCGCATCGCGGTACAACGACTAATGCGATGTTCGAGGTGCTGCGGAAGGTGGGGGATAAGTCATGGATGATTGAGGAGCAGATTGATGAACTCGACATGCTTGAGCCCTATCTGCCAATTCTGGACTAGCTCAAGGAGGCCGGGATTCGGGGAAACTCGATGGGTTTCTTCTACCGGTGCCTTGATTAGCGCCGGCCAGATCGGCCAGGCTGTGCAGAGAAAACGGAAACACCTTGCCAAAAGAAACCTCCGGTCGCGCAGAGCAGTCTTGTTCCAATCGATAGAACCTATGCTCCTCCAGCTTTGCAACGATATTGTCTTCAATGTTGTCTCCCAAACTTGGGAAATGGTAACGTCATCAGCCCGAGCACGACTATATATATTTATACAAGTTATCAAGATCGATGAGATCCCTCGGTTGTTCATGCCGTCGATCGTTTCGAGTAAGGAACCTCACCTAGATCAGTTAACCTGTGTTCGATGGTGGGAGATGTACTGAATGGAGGATGACTTGTGCTGCGTGTCGGCGCTGGCGAAGTTGGGGGGTCTTGTTTCTCCAGCCACGTAGAAAGTAGACGGATGTAAAAGAAATGACTGACGGGAGTTCGACGTTTTCTTTCGTTCCATCCAACTCATCGTCTTGCTTCTGAATTTTCTTTTTGGGTGCTTCTGGCGCCTGTAGGGTCTAATCGTTTCTTCAACGCTGCCTTCGATTTCTGGCGAGTCGTGCAATGGCCGTGTGCGCATCTTGGCCAACACTTCCGACGAGGCGAGCAGATCGTCGGACGCTAACTCTGCTTGCATTCGTGTTGTATTATCGACGCGTCCTCACGTGGTCACGTGAGGATTCCGAAATGAGTCCGAGTCATGACGTATAACACGTGTGAAAGAGTCAGACCTTGGCAGATGTATTGTGCGGAAACCGTCGCCATATTTGTGCTTATCCCTGATATCCACGTCAGAGTAGCCCTCGACGGCACGGTTGGCCGTGAAACGGTCCCTAGTGGGTGATGCTAATGGAGCGTAGAATTCCATCATGAACATTTTCACCCGGCCCTGCTGACAAACACCCCCAGCCTGGGGTGTCCCTCGCTCCTTGGACGTGAGGCGGTCCGGGTCCGGTGTTGTGCAACGCAACGCAGTGCCTGGTCAAGTTTTTTAACCTCGACTCCCTCCGTAAAAGTGCCGCATATATTGCCTCCGAGCTCTGTTAACACATGGGCGTTTACGTATTTGTTCCGACCACGGGTGTACATATTGGGCATGGGGATCGGCTGAGCAAGACAAACGCATGTTGGAAATCCGCACGGCATGGATTGCGCTATCGTGACAGGATAGTACGAGATTGCTCCTTGAATACGACCTATTGCGCTCTTATTTCTCCGAATTAGATGAATTTTCGCGTGTTAAACACGCGCAACCGGGGAACCGGGACGCTGCTGTCATGGTCGGCGGATCAGACGGGGCGATCGGGATCCGGACTCGGCAAGAAACGACCCACAATGCGGGGTAATCACGTTGACGCTGACTGCGCTGGGCAATTTTTTTCCTGCGGGGAATCTGCCTGCTTTCGACGTCGTCATGGTCGACGACCAGCACAAGGCCGTGGCCCGTCCCTACAAGTGCCCGTATGCCCTCTGCGGCCGTGCATTCAGCCGCCTCGAACACCAGGTCCGTTGTTGGCTCGTCAGTGCTTGCTCGATGCTGACCGCAGCGCAGACACGGCACATACGGACACACACGGGCGAAAAGCCGTTCGTGTGCACGTTCCCGTCGTGCGAGAAGCGGTTTTCTCGTTCTGACGAGCTGACTCGCCATTCGAGGATCCACGGCAGCGACTCTGGCCTGCACGGCTCCAAGAAGGCCGTCCCGCGCACGGCGCCCAGGCCCCGCACGGAGCCAGAAGATGCGGCGGCCCTCAGCGATGAGGACGACACCAGCGTTGTGAAGAAAAAGGCCCGCAGTCGCGCAAACAGCGACGACGAGGTGCGTGTGCTTGAGCCAACGGCAGACGTGGATTGACTTGTGCAGAGCGAATCGTATGCCCGGCCAACATCAGTAACGACCTCGGACGCGGCTCTATCGCATGTGCAGCTCTCTCGGTACGGCACGTCGGCGTTCACGACGCTCTCCACGCTCGCCATGGACGAGCTCCATGCTCTCGAGCGCCAAGAAGTGCTGCGCCGTGCCGAGTTTGATGCGCGCCACGCCGAGGCGCTGCGCCGTGCCGAGTCTGATGCACGCCACGCCGAGGCCGTGCGGCGTGCCGAGTATGAATACCAGTACCACGCCATCGTGCACGCACATGCACGCCGCGCAAAGAGCGCAACAACAAGCCCCGTCCTCTCCACCTCTGGCTTTGGCGTGTCCCATGAGCGCGGTGCGGGCGACGACGACGAGCGGGCGACGAGGAGACTCAGCGGGCCCGCGTTCTGTGTTGTGCCGGCCCCGGGCGCGGGCCTGACGACGTCGCGCTCGTCGGGCCACCTCGTCGAGGCGCGGCCTGCTCCGCACCACTCGTGGAGCCATCCATACTACGTCGGCGGCAGACACTCGCACGACTCGTCGCCGTCGCCTCTGAGCTCCGACTCCGAGTCTCCGCCGCTCCACGTCAGACGCACGTCCCTCACGTCGCCCACCAACCCACGTGCCCACTCCACGCCCTCCACCAGTCCCTTCCTCGGCCCCCTCCGCACGCTCAACATCCACTCTGCCAACCCGTCCCGTGCGCCCTCCCCCGTCCTCCTCCCGCCCCCGCAGCTAACACTCGAGACTGCGTCCAAGACCCCGTGCGTCTCCTTTGTCCGCGCCTTGCCCACGGGCAGCACGCCCTCCTCCCGTGCACCCAGTCCGCCCCTCTGGCCATCGAGACCTTCGTTTGACCATCACCATCATCACGGTCATGGGCAACACCTCGCCCATTCCGTACGTGCCGCGTTTGGCATGACGCCCATCACTTCGACATCTACGTCTGTGCACACGACCACGACCTCGTACGCCCACTCTGGATACACGTTGACTCCCACTCCCACACCCTCCTCCTCCACACGCACGCTCCCGCTCCCGCATGTCCTAACGCACGCCCTCCCGCTGTCCGTATCGGTGCCGGGGAGTCGAGCGAGCTCGCCGCCAATCGTGCTTGCGCCGATCACGTGTGGTGATGAGTGTGAGGGACAGGAGGGGGAGGGCCCGAAGGGTGGGCACGGGAAGAGTGAAGAGGGGGAGGCAGGTGGGGGTAAGCCTAAGGTGAAGGTGGAGTTGCCTGGGTTCAGTGCGTTTGAAGCTGCGACGCTTGCGAGGTTCTAGGTTGGATTGCCTCGCGTCTCTCTCATTACTACTCCTCCTCACTTGCTCATTACTAGTACCCCCCAAAACCATTCACCACCCCCCCAGCTCATTCATAGACAATACATAGAAACACCCCCGTTCATAGACGTATACATAGACTGACTGACTGCTTACTGTGATAGCTTTTACCCCCCCCTCTTTCAAGTTTTGTACAGCACGCACGCATCCATTATCTACACCTGCTACTTACTTGCTCTCTATATACATAGATTCTTTTTCTCAAGTCATTCGAGATTATTTTGGGAGACCTTGCGAAAGCCAAGGAAGAATATATCTCCAGGGCATCCAAGCCGAGCACCAGCCAGGGTCTTCGCACATGGGCTTGGTAAAGCGGTTGGGAGGAAGCGGTAATGGCATTTGTGTGGAAGTAGGGACAGATCCTGACGACTCAGGATGACTGTTTCCCTTTATTTTTATTTTCTCAAATTAGCTATGGTGCAGGCCACTTTTAGGGCCACCAAAAGGCCAATTTTTTTTTCTTGATTTTTGCCATGTTGGAGAGTCGAAACCGGGTAGTTTGCATTAACACACATCAATCTCAAATCTTACCCTTTCCGCTTCCGAAAATGCCATCCCAAAAGAAGTATCTTCGAGTTGCTGCTTCACAAGTCCATGCTGCAGCACCCAAGAAGAGGCAAGGGTACATCACCAACACCGGAAATCGGACCCAACGAGGACTTGGAGCTTGAGTTTCCACATGCATTGCCAGTGATCCTTGACTCGGATTCTGCGACAGCGTGGCAAGGTGGTGTCAACTACTATGGCAGGACAAGTGAAGATGAAACTGACTCACAGGATGATTTTGAGGCAGGGTATGAGACGGTCAGCGAGTTTGGTGATGAGGATGTTGGGAGGCTGCGGAAAGGAATGGCCTGTATCTTCAGGTCCAAGGTTCCAAGACTATGAAGGACTGGAAGAAGGCAGAGGCTAACCGAGCTTGCTGGAAACTCAGTGCAGACATGTCAATGCAGGAACGAGGAAGCGTGTGAATGGCAAGCAGCCTGAGAATGTGCAAAAACATCGTGCGTAACCATTCAATGCTGTAGAGGAGACATTACTCACCGGATGGTCGGTGACGATCCATGTGTTGTGCTCATGTGCGAGTACTTTTCCCCACCATCCCAAACCTGCACCCATCGATGCCATCACAGACCATGAGAGTGCTGAGACAATGTCTGATGCCACAATGTATACACCTGCCGAGCTTGCGCACTTTTCCTCTGATGAAAAAGATGATGAATACAAGGCAGATAATGAAGATAATGGGAATAACATTACACTCTCTCCATCGGCACATCAGCATGATCTTTATTGCCAGTGGCTCCACTACTCAAGTGCCACCATCTTAAGATTCTAGTGTGTGAGAGGGACCAAGCTGAAAAGCTGAAGAAGATCAAAGAAGCCCTGGAGGACATTAAAAAACTCATCAAATCATGGAAAGACAACCTTTGATGGCGGGCCAAATGGGCTTCAAGCATACCACACTCTTGCCATGCAGAGCTTCCTTCATATGGTTGTCAAGAATGGCTGATTCTCCATTGATGCAGCAGAGCATGCTGCATGGAGTAATGGATATGTTGCAAAGTGGGGAGGGTAGATGTTGCATACATGGACAAGAGACTGGATTGATATGCACTGCCTTCCCAAGGTCTCAAAAAGGACATCATGGAAAGATTTACTCAGTGTTGGAAGATCCAGTGATCTGTACTGAACTTCCTGCATATCTATGGTCTGACAAATGGGCAATGAGTCCAGCAAAGTTGAAGGAATTCTCAGCAGGCAAGTTGGTATCTGACACTGCAGAAAAGTACTTGCATCACATTGTTGATGAGGAGACGCATTGTGGGCTCATGAAGTATATGGAAGTTGACATTTTCCCATGCATTCAAATAAAGGTTGTGAAGGGTATTTCTATCAGGACTGCACATTGATGGCTCCAAAAGGAAGGCTTTTGCTTTGTTGGTTACAAGAAGGGACTGTATTTTGATGGACTTACCCATCCTGATGTTCTGGAATGCCACAACAATGTCCTTCTTCCTCTTATGGCACAATATTTTCCTTGAATTGTTCAATATGACCAGAGTGATGTGGAGAAGCCCATTATGCCTCTCATAACCTTGTTCAGTGCCCTTTGATTCTTGTCACACAGGATGAAATGACAGCTCAAGCAAATGATACAGATTTGAGAAGCTGAGTTTTGAATAATGAACACAAACTCAGAAAGAAAGAAAGGCATAGGACATGGTCTTCATCAAAGTGATGTCATTTGTTCTACTATTGGCTGGTTGTCTGAAGCAAGTCAGACACTTGAATATGGAAAAGGTTTGATGGTTTTGGACAGGTGATATGTTCTGTACTCAGGTAAGCAAGTGTATTTCTAATTTCTGGTTAGCTTCTAAATTTTGCACAGCTCAAAAAGAAGATTATTCCAGCATTTGAGAGGGCTCATAGACTAGTGTGTCAAGCTCTCAATTTGTGGTTGACAACTCACAAGGTCACTCTGCATATTCTGAAGATACTTTAGTTATCAATCACATGAATGTCAACCCTGGTGGGAAGCAAGCCATGCCTTTGAGCTGGGTGGTTTGAGCAGGATGACCAAAGAATCACACAGGATGTGATTTCCACACTTGTTCAGCCAATAAATTCTGGTGAACCCAAAGGACTTCATGTGGTCCTTGAGCAGAGGGGCACCAATATTCAAGGTATACATGACAGGTGCAAGGACAAATGTGAAGCAGATGCAAAAGCATGTTGCATATTATGTTACAACAGCCTGACTTTCAGCAGCAAATGTCATTGGTTTAGGAAATCATTGAAGAGGCAGGTCACTTGTGCATACTGCTCCCTAAATTTGACTATGAACTCAATGTCATTGAGTTCTTTTGGGGAGCAGTCAAAAGATATCTATGTGAGTGATCTGATGTGACTTTTGACACTCTCAAGGTGAACATGCCATGTGCTCTTGCATCTGTTCCAGTTTTGACAATCCAAAAATGGGAACACCAAGTGCACAGATGAATGGAAGCATACAGGGAAGGTCTTGGAACTCAGGGTGCCCAGGTGCACATCAAAGAATTCAGCTCTACTAAGTATAAATCCCATTGATGCATTTCTGAGTCCAACTTGAAGTCGCCCAAACTAATCTTTGCAGCCTGAGAGGGTGTGACTGGTGCACCAGATGGGCTGGAGAATGTGGCCAATGACTCAATGAGGAGCTCAGCCTCTGATGGGGCTACAATTGGTTCACTGGAGCCCATGGAGGGCTTCTCAGCTGCAGCCAGTGAGGTATTCACCACCTCTGCCAGTTGATGCAGCAGGTAGATGAAGATGGCCAATTCCTCATAGTGCAGCCATTTGGGCATGCACAAGGGGAAGTGACCACAGCTCTCCTAGAGTTGTAGGAGCACTTGGAAGCACTCCTGGTCATCATCAGTGGGTTCATACCACCCAGCATAGGCATTAAGGGTAGGTGGTTTGCTCACCAGCCTGAGTCAACAATGGTGTTTATTGTCAGCTCATATGAACAGGTCAGCATGCAGCACACTCCCTGACCAATGATAATCTAGGTAGTATATACTGTAGGAATATGCATGGTTTACCCACATTGGGGGAATGCAGTTAGTAAGGAGGTGGCAAATGACCTCTGCTTAGCTGAGATTCTGACAGTGAGCAGGCTGGATATTCAGCTTGTGCAAAGTGAAGGTGTAGGGAGTAAAAGCATTGAACTCCCCTATTCCTTGATGGTATTTGTCAACTGCATCTCTCTAAAGACATGGCTGGGTAACTACCATAGCAAACTGCTGCATATAGACCATTTGCACATTTGACATTGTCAGGGTGAGTGCCTGACTGAGAACATACCTGAAGACCAATCATTGGTCTATGTAAAGTGACACATCAATGGCCACACCTGAGTACAGGTTCTAAGAACCTGGGTGGCCATGGTGCATGCTGTACTGCAACCACATGTCAATGTCAAAGTCTCAATAAAGTGGGACTTGACCAAGTCCTGCTCCACAGTTGTGATTGTCCATATGGCCTGGCATGGCCAATAGACAAGAAGGCAGGGGGACCAGATTCCAATGGCAGTCCCCATGTGGCAACAAGGTCACTACCTCCTTGGGGGCCAGTTTCATGATGCAACACATTGTGCAGTCCCTCCATTCAGGTATTGTGAAAAAGGAGGTCTGGTGAAACTCCTATAAAAGAAGAGCAGTGTGCATCCACTCTTGCACCATAATGTGAGCATGATGCTCATAAACAATCCGGTGCATCAGTTGCAATCACTCCAGATTTATCAGTAGCCCTTGCCCATTGATAAAACATCTCATATTGTGGGGATTAATTAGATATCCCTGCCATCTCACTGGTGCAGGCAGCAAGTGCTTCACCACTGACAAAGACTGCATTGGTCATTGGCAACCAATAGTAGCTGAGGTGTAGCATAACCTGGAAGTTATTTTGGCACTTGGAGTGCCCTTGCACTATCATTGTCTGCCAGCCATCTGAAAGGTGGCCAGGCATGATATTAATTAATTACTTGAGGTCCATCTTGGTGTTAGTATTGTGTTTCTTCTTGTGATGACATGCAGCATTGTCATCATCTAAGTTGCTTTCCAAGATATGTCTCTTGGATACTGCAACAATGTCCTCATCATCACTCTCTGAGTCTGATGCAGCCATTATGCCAGCTGCAGCCCAGGATGGTGGCTTTTGGGTGATAAAGAACTCTTTGTTATGCAGATCACAGTGTACTGTTGGAATGGCTGTGTGCAATAGGGAGGCTGGGATTGTATAGGCCCTTGGTTTGAGGACCTCATTCTCTTCCTCTCCTGCACCCATGGGCATGTTTGTTGGGAAGGCCACTGAGGTAGCAGCAACCACAGGGTTGTTGACCACAGTCACTGGACACAACATGGCTTGCTTCACTGAGCCAGCCTTGGCAAATGCTGGCTTGGAGGGGCCAGCTGAAGCTGTGGTTGCTTCAAAGTCAGGGTGCACATCCATTGAAAGGTCCTCACCAGCAGGAACCTGGTCATCATAGGGCATCGGAGGTGCTTTGTGAGCTGAAAAACCCTTGACAAATACAGGAGGCTCAGTATGAGCCTTCTTTGATTCTGGAAGTTGGGGAAGGAAAGCTACCCACCCCTGTCTTCCCAGTGCTGAATAGAAGAGGTCCAAATGGGCCTTGTCCCTTTCAATATAGACAGTGTCAAGTTGATTCAAAACTTGAGATAGTGCTAGTTGCACTACCAGGTTATCAAGGACGTTGGTTCCAATGTTGTCTGGCACTCCAGCATTGTGCAGTTGCTGGAGCAGTTGAACAATCTGCTCATCTGCCATAGTAGAGGGCTTGGGCTCTTTAGCTTTGCCCTTACCCTTTTCCTTGGTGGAAAAGTGTTGCTCAACTGTCTTCTAGTTGGTTGATGAGGAGGGTTTTCCTCCCTTAGCCAGTATGGAAGACAGTAGTGCTGTTACCTTTCCTTTTCCTTTATTATTTGTGGAGGCAGCCATTGGGCACCCTGCCACACTTGATGAAGAAGCTTAAGGTGCATTTATCAAACACACCACAGCTAGCATGGGTGGATTTGACTGCCAAGGAGGGGCCAACAACTCCATCAGCACTGTAATTGGCACTGGCCTGTCATTGTCCACCTCCATCACACCTGTAGATAGTGGGGCAGGGACCAAGATCCATATCTATGAAGATAATGGGGCAGGTTGTTATTGACCTGCTATGCACATTGCTTGGCTGGGACTAGCCACTGATGCCAGAGCTACAGGAAACTGTGGCACCAAATATTGTTGGAACTTGCATAATCATACAGGCTGTTCAGCTGCAAGGTATCCCATGTTCATTGGTGGGGGCACCCTTGGTCCCTCACATCCTCTACTCATATCATGTTGTAGAAGGACATGCTGTCCCGATGGCTGTGGTTGCTGTGGTTGCTACATCATCTCTAAGAATTGCTCATGAATGGTGAATCTGTCTGGAAATACTACCATGCTTTGAGCATGGTCCAGCAGGGCATCATAGAAGCTCTGCACTCCCTCTTCAATTGTATACACCATGTTGCAGAATGCATCATGGGCATCTTGCATTGTTGAGGGTTATATAAATCAATTAAATAATTCAAGGATCACATCCTTGAACCTCCAATAAGACTGGGTTCTGTTGACATGAATAACATGTTGCAGGTATCATTCAGCACTCCCACAGCTAGAAAGTCCAAGAGTATTAGGACTCTCTTGTAGTCATGCTCATCCTCACCATACTGAGTTACTGCATAAAATATGCAAATGCTCATAAGCTGGTCTTTGAGTTCTCTGAACTTGGCTGATCTAGCATCAGGAGTGATTGTCTTGAATGGATTACTCCAAGGTTCATGTCCACCTGGTATAGCTAGCTGGACTGAGAGCAGTTGCTCCATCACTGCCCTTAGATGATTATGCATTTTCTGACAATGATATTTGTGGGCTTCCTTGACTCCTGGAGTGGCAAGTCATTCACAATGTTGTGGAGGCATGGACAACCTCCATGGATGTCTCTCAGGGAGGACTGTTGTCTTCCTCATACCAGCCAGTTGTCCTACAGGTGTGGGATCTGCATCATCCTTCCTGTCATTACAGGGAGGATCACCTGGTCCTCCTGGACTTGGGGGGCCCCTGCCTGGAGGCAGCAGTAGCCCTTGACCTGGGTAGGGCAGTCCCTGCCCAGGTCTTCCATCACTTTTTTCCAGGGGCAGTGGTTCTCAGTGTGGCTCAGAAGGGGGAGAGGGGCTGGAGTCTCCTTCTGGTGACTCCCATCCTGAGTCTTATCCTCCTCCACCCAAGTAGTCTGGCATATTCAGAGGGTGATTCCCTCCATGGCCTGACTAATCTGAGTGTGTGGCTGGACTATAACTAGCCCCTGCACACACATCATCCACTCTAGAGCTTTTGTGCTCCTTGGGTTTTATTGGCTGTGTACATTCTAGTGAGACATACTCTCCTGGCCAAATATTGTAGGCAGTGTCTCCTTGAAATGCTATCCTTTGATCCTCCACAAAGGGTTGTTAAAAGTCCTCCAGATCACCATTCCAGAAATGCTGTAGTGCAATCTGGTCTTCCCATGTCAATGTCTTCTGCATAGGCCTAGTAGGCCTATGCCACACCATGGGCTGTTCTACAGTAATGACCAACCCAACCTTGGTTAATGCCAGGTTGGTTGCAACCAATGTGCCCAAGGTAACCCATATCTGACAGTCTATGCCAGTATGTCACACTGCATATTCCCATAGTGTCTCCTTAGGCCATTGTGGTGCCTGCAAGAGGGCCAATGCCTCATTGACTCAGGAAAGTGGGGGTAGCAAGGCTACTCCCATAAACAGTGATAGTAACACCAAGGATACCTGAGATCCTGACAACTTCTTCTGCTGGAGATAGCCATTCACCTCCTGCACTAAGATCATGTAAAGTTCTTGGAACTTTACAGGGTCAGTTGGGATAATCCCATCTCTTAGCAACTGCTAGATCACTATATGCTTAGCCACTCTTGCAGCTAAGCACTCTTGTGTTGAGCCTTTCTGACCTCAACTTGGCTCTGCCAAAACACCAGTACTGTAAGGATGACCTCTGGGAGCAGCAGCTAAATCACACAGCTAGCAGAGGGGAATCTAAAGTATATTAGAACTGTAATTGATGATACAAATGGTAAACTAATCACCTAGCAGGGGGGAATCCAAAGAGAACAAGTCTAAGGATCCCTGATGCTTGGTGCAGTGCATCAATGGGTGGCAGAGGCATGGGAACAACTGTGTAGGTGACCAGAGTTAGCCAAAGTGTTTGACAAAGGATTATGGAAAGTTCTGAGGGTCTCTGAAGATCTCTGGGGACCTCTAGAATGCCCAGGAGATGTCAAACAAGCCCTGGGGGAGTGGAACTAGGCAAGGAGAGTTGATGTTAGTCAAGGGCAGAGGTTGGAAAAGGTAGTCCCCTGACATCAGCCTCCCTCTAGCATGCAGTGTCTCAACATGTGGGGTAGAAGAAATTCCAGATTGCCTGGTCCACCGGTGAGAGGGGATAGATTCCTCAAATGGCTCAGGGCACATCCAGGTGTTGTTGGTGGAACTCCCTGACCAGTCTGGGCTCATGCACATTCTTTCAGGATTCCCAGGAGATGTCTTTGATTCCATAGCCCTTCCACCTCACCTTGTATTATAGTCACTGCCAGAATAAATGGCTACCCCAGATCTCCTCCACCTCATACTCCTTGCTGTCATTGGCCACCACTGGAGGTGGCAGGGGTGCTGGGCATTGCCCCAGTATAGGGTCTGCTGGGGCCAGAGTCAGTTTGACCATGTTAAAGACTGGATGGAGCTGGCACATTTCCATAGGGAGCCAGAGTTGATAGGCTAGGGGCCCTACCTGCCATTCTACTATGAAGAGTCCTAATTGCTGGTGCAAGAGCCTTTTTGCCAGTTGGGTGGTGGTACTATTGTAGGTGTCCAGGTAAACTTGATCTCCAGGCTTGTACTTGGGCACTGGGGTCCTTCCACAGTTGTGATATCATGCCATGTCATCCTTGGCCTTTGCTAGTGCTGCCTGGGCTTCCTCCTGTGTGATCTTCATCCAGTCCACAAAGTTATTCATGGCTTTGTTCTCCAAAGTTCAGGCCTGGGGTTTGAAGCCCATATGCAGGTGATGTCTGGTGTCCAGGAAGAAGCACAAAACTTGGGTGGCTGCATGAATGTGGTTGTTATATTGGAACTTGGCATTGGAAGGAGTTTGTCCCAGTCATCCTGGCACTTGTTGCAAAAGAGGCAGAAGTATTGTTCAAGCTCCTGGTTCACACATTCAGTCTGGCCATTGGACTGTGGGTGGTAGGCAGTGGAGGTGTGGAGCTTTATGTTGAGTAGTTGGTAGAGCTCCCGAGTGAAGTCTGCCACAAATTGTGGACCCTGGTCAGATACATAGGCATTGGAGAGGCCATGCAACTTCCAGACGTTCTTTTGGTACAGGTTAGTAGTGCCCATAGCAGAGCAGGTGGTGTAGGTAGGGATGAAATGTGCTTGTTTGCTAAAGAGGTCCACCACTACCATGATGGCATTGTAACTATGAGCATTGGGGAGCTCCACAATGAAGTCTACCAAGGCAATGCTCCATTGCTCTGCAGGGATAGGCAGGGAATGGAGCTGTCCAGAGGGGAGGTGACATTGGGGCTTGGTCCAGAGACAGAGATGGCATGTACTAGTGTAGGACCCAATCTACTGGGACATCTGGGGCCACCAATAGTTCTGGGACACTAGCTCCAATGTTTTCCACTGGCTGGGGTGTCCTGCAATGTGGGAGTCATGGTGTTGCTCTACAATCCTCTGGCAGGGCTCCAGGTTGTTGAGCATGTAGATACAATCCCAGAAGGTCAGAAGTCCATTGCAGAAGGCCCATTCATCTGTGCAGATGAACTTGACCCCAGTGGTATGCCCAGACTTAAGCACCCTGGCTGGCTGAGTGACAAGTTCCTCCTGAAGACCATCCTGATGTCCTTGCCTGATGTCCTGGAGGATCTCCACCTCCACCTCCTTGATGACTAAGCCTTCCATGGCTTGGATTGCAAACAACTTGGGTTGGAGGAGCATGATGCTACTCTTGTCATCTTCCCCAGTGCTGTGGTCTGCTCTCCAGGACAGGGCATCCAGCTTGCCCATGCTCCAGCCAGGCCTGTGGTGCAACAAGAAGTCAAAGTTGGCTAAGTAGAGGGACCACTAGGCCTGTTGGCAATTGAGCTTCTTGGCTGTCCAGAAATACTTGAGGTTCTTGTAATCCATCCATACTTCAAACTTATGCTGCATGCCCTCCAGGAAATGCCATCACTCAAAGAAACAGATGATAGTTAGCATCTCCCTGTTGTGGATTTTGTAGTTGTGCTCCACCATGTTCAGACTCTTGGAGTAGAAGGCCACCAGATGCCATTTTCCATCCTGGGATTGCTGTGACAGAACAGCTCTGGTGGTGAAGTCAGAGCTATCAGCTTCCACCCAGAAGGGGGAGTTGTCATCTGGGAAAGGGAGGATGGGTCTGGAGGTGACAGTGCACTTGAGATTGTCAAAAGCCATTTGCTCTGGGGGACCCCAACTCCAGGTGGCATCCTTTGCAGTAAGGTTAAACAGCAGTCAGGCATAATGAGAGAAATCCTGGATGAACCTCTGGTAGAACTTAGTGAAACCTAGGAAGGCCTGCACTTTCTTCTGGTTCTTGGGCTCCAGCCACTCTGCAACATCTGCCACCTTCACTGGACCCATCTCCATGGCTCTGTGCAAGATGATCAACCTGAGGTACTCAATCTGGGTTTGCTCAAACTCACACTCCTCCAGTTTGAGATAGAGTTGATGAAGGCAGAGATGTTCCAAAACAATGTGTGTGACCCAGCAGTGCTCCTCCAGCATTTTAGTGTAGATGAGGATGTTGTCAAGGTATATGTCAGGGGACTACCCATTTTGGACCTCCACCCCTATCTGACATTGACCCTATCTGACACTGACTCTCCTCACCCATTTCTGTTTCCCTGATGCTCATTTGATGACTCCAGGGCATTCTACAGGTCTCCAGAGATCTCCAGAGACCCCCAGAACTTTCTGTGATCCATTGTTGTGTACTTCAGCTAACTCCAGTCACCTACCCAGTTGTTCCCATGCCTCCACTGCCCCCTGATGTGCCACACTGAGCAGAGGAGATCCTTAGACTTGTTCTCTTTGGATTTCCCTCTGCTAGGTGATTAGTCTACTATTTGTATTATCTATTACATATCTAATACA
>JAGGAV010015632.1:0-39107 GCA_017657295.1 Termitomyces sp. DKA64 | reverse complement strand
GAGCCCAAGAACAAGAAGGAAGTGCAGGCCTTCCTAGGTTTCACTAACTTCTACTGGAGGTTCATCCAGGATTTCTCCCATCATGCTCGACCACTATTTGACCTCACCACCAAGGATGCTGCCTGGAGATGGCAACCCTCAGAGCAGATGACTTTTGATGATCTCAAGTGTGCCATTACCTCTGGACCCATCCTCCTCTTTCTCGACAATGACTCCCCTTTCTGGGTGGAAGCCAACAGCTCCAACTTTGCTACTGGAGCTGTTCTGTCACAATAATCCCAGGAGGACAGAAAGTGGCTCCCAGTGGCCTTCTACTCAAAGAGTCTGAACACAGTCAAGTGCAACTATAAAATCCATGACAAGGAGATGCTGGCCATCATCTAGTCCTTTGAGGAGTGGTGGCATTTCCTGGAGAGTATGCAGCATAAGTTCAAAGTATGAATGAATCACAAGAACCTTGAATACTTCCAAACAGCCAAGAGGCTCAATTGCTGACAGGCCTGGTGGTCTCTCTACTTAGCCAACTTTGACTTCTCACTGCACCACAAGCCAGGCCAGCACATGAGGAAGCTAGACACCCTATCCCAGAGAGCAGATCATAGCACTGGAGGAGATGACAACAGTAACATTGTACTCCTCTGACCTGAGTTGTTTGTGATCCAAGCCATGGAAGGCCTAGCCATTGAGGGGGCAGAGGTGGAGATCCTCTGGGGCATCAGGCAGGGTAGCTGGGACAGTCTGCAGGAGGAACTCATTGCTCAGGCAGCCAGGGCACTCAAGTCTGGACATACCACTAGTGTCAAATCAGTCCATGCAGACAAATGAGCCCTCCACAATACAATCCTGACCTTCTGGGATTGTATTTATGTGCTCAACAACCTGGAGCTCCACTGGAGGATTGTAGAGCAACACCATGACTCCAAAATTGCAGGACACTCTGGCTGGTGGAAAACATTAGAGCTGGTGTCCTAGAACTATTGGTGGCCCCAGATGTCCTAGTATATTGAATCCTACACTAGTATATGCAATCTTTGTCTCTAGACCAAGTCCCAATGCTGCCTCTCCTCTGGTTAGCTATGCCCCTGCCTATCCTCATAGAGCAATGGAGCATTGTCTTGGTGGACTTCACCATAGAACTCCCCAATGCTCACAGTTATGATGCCATTATAGTAGTGGTGGACTTCTGTGGCAAGCAAGCACATTTCATCCCTACTCACACCACTTGCTTTGCTATAGGCATTGCTAACCTATACCAGAAGAGTGTCTGGAAGTTGCACAGCCTCTCCAATGCCTACATATCCAACTGGGGTCCACAATTTATGGCAGACTTCACCTGGGAGCTCTACTGACTGCTCAACATGAAGCTTCACACCTCCACCACCTACCATCTGCAGTCTGATGGCCAGACCAAATGTGTGAACCAGGAGTTCAAACAATACCTCTGTCTTTTCTGCAACAAGTGCCAGGATGACTGGGATAAACTCCTCCCCAATGCTAAGTTCCAGTATAACAACCACATTTATGCAGCCACCCAATTTTCACCCTTCTTCCTGGACACTAGACGTTACCCATGCATGGACTTCAAACCCCAGGCCCAACCTTTGGAGAACAAAGCCATGAATGAGTTTGTAGACCAGATGAAGATTGCACAGGAGGAAGCCTGGGCAGCACTGACAAAGGCAAAGGACAACATGGCATGATACTATGACCATGGAAGGACCCTGGTGCCCAGATACAAGCCCAGAGATCAAGTCTACCTGGATGCCTCCAATATTATGACCACCTGGCCATTGAAGAAGCTCTCACACCAACAATCAGAACTCTTCATAGTAGAAAGGCAGGTAGGGCCTTTAGCTCACCAACTCCAGCTCCCTGCAAGAATGCACCAGCTTCATCTAGTCTTCCACATGGTTAAACTGGCTCTGGCCCCAGCAGACCCTATTCTGAGATGATGCCCAGCACCCCCACCTCCTCCAGTGGTAATCAATGACAGTGAGGAGTACAAGCTGGAGGAGATCCTTGACAGCTATTTATTCTGGTGGGGACTACAGTACAAGGTGAAGTGGAAAGGCTATAGAATCAAGGACATTTCCTGGGAACCCTGGGAGAATGTGCACATGCCTGGATTGGTCAGGGAGTTCCACTGATGACATTCAGATGCACTGCAAGCTGTCAGAGAAATATATCCCCTCCTTCTAGCAGACCAGGTGATCCAGAACTTTTTCTACCCCACATATCAAGATGCCACATGCTAGAGGGGGGGTGATGTCAGGGGACTACCCTTTTCTGACCTCTGCCCCTGTCTGACACCAACTCTCCTCACCCATTTCCACTTCTCTGAGGCTTGTTCAACAGCTCCCAGGCATTCTACAGGTCCCTGGAGATCTCCAGAGACCCCCAGAACTTTCTGTGATCTCTTGTCAAGCACTTCAGCCATCTCTGGTTACCTACACAGCTATTCCCATGCCTCCACCACCCATTGATGTGCTGCACTGAGCAGAGGGAATCCTTAGACTTCTTCTCTTCAGATTTTCCTCCACTAGGTGATTAATTTACTATTTGTATTGTCTATTACATCTCTAATATACTTTGGACTCTCCTCTGCTAGCTGCATGATTTAGCCATTGCTTCTGGAGATTGCCCTTACAGACAGACCACAAGAACCTTGAGTACCTCCAAACAGCTAAGAAACTAAACCATCAACAGGCCTGAGGGTCCCTATACCTAGCCAACTTTGATTTCTTGCTGCACCACAAGCTAGGCTAGAGTATGGGAAAGCTGGAAGGCCTGTCCCAGAGAACAGACCATGGCACTGGAGGAAATGACAACAGCAACATCATGCTCCTCTTGCCAGAGCTGCTTGCAATCCAAGCCATGGAAGGTCCAGCTATCCAGGGAGCTGAGGTGGACATTCTCTGGAATGTCTGGCATGGAAACTGGAGTGGTAAACAGGAATAGCTTGTTGCCCAGGCCACATGGGCCCTGAAATTGGGACATACCACTGGCACCAAGTTGGTCTGCACTGATGAGTGGGCCCTCCAAGACAGGCTCCTAACCTTCTGGGATTGCATCTATGTGCCCAACTTCCTGGAGCTCTGCCAGAAGATTGTGGAGCAGCATTATGACTCCTAGATTGCTGAACACCCTGGCTGATGGAAAACATTAGAGCTAGTGTCCTGGAACTACTGGTGGCCTCAGATGTCCTGGTATATTGGATCTTACACTAGTACATGTAATCTCTGTCTCCAGACCAAGCCCCAATGTTGCCTCCCTGCCAGATAGCTCCATTCTCTACCCATCCCCATGGAGTAATGGAGCATAGTCTCAGTGGACTTCATTGTGGAACTCCCAGACCACTCATAGTTATGATGCCATCATGGTGGTGATAGACTTATGTAGCAAGTGAGCCCATTTCATCCCTACTCACACCACTTGCTCCACCATGGGTGCCACTAACATATACTGAAAGAACATCTGGAAGCTCCATGGGTGCCACATATACTGAAAGAACATCTGGAAGCTCCATAGCCTCTCCAATGCTTATGTATTATGATACTGGGCATCACCTGCACATGGGCTTTGAGCCCCAGGCCAGGGCCTCAGAGAACAAAGCTGTGAACAAATTTGTGGACCAGACAAAAGTGGTGTAGGAGGAAGCCAGGGTGGCTCTATCCAAGGTAAAGAACAACATGGCACAGTACTATGACTGCAGAAGAACCCCCGCACCCAAGTATCAGCTGAGGGATTGGGTTTACCTGGATACCTCTGACATTACAACCACCCAACCATCAAAAAAGCTCTCTCACCATCAATTAGGACCCTTTATTGGTAGAATGGCAGGTAGGGCCCCTAGCCTATTGACTCTAGCTCCCAGCAGGGATGCACCAGCTTCACCTAGTATTCAATGTGGTCAGGTTTACTCTGGCCCCAGAGAATCCTATTCCAAGGCAATGTTTGATACCCCCTTCACTCCCAGTGGTGGTCGACAACAAGGAGTATAAGGTAGAGAAGATCATGGACAATCATCTATTCCAACAACAGCTAGAATACAAGGTGAAGTAGAAGGGCTATAGATTCAAGGACATCTCCTAGAAGCTGCAGGAGAATGTGCATGCACCAGGGCTTGTCTGGGAGTTTCACCAAAGACACCTAGACACACTGCAGGCCATCTGGGGAATCTATCCCCTCTTGCCAGTAGACCAGGCAATCTGGAACTTCTTCTACCCCACATGTTGAGATGCCACATGCTAGAGGGGGGGGATGTCAGGGGACTTCCATGTTCAGACTTCTTATTCCAACCTATGTCCAACCTACAACAACTCCCCACAACCCAACCTCCTCCCCCAAGGCTTGCCCTGCACTCCTGGGGCCCCCTCCAGATCTCTGGAGATCTCTGGAGGTCATTCTCCTTTTTAAGAAACCTCTGGAACTTTCTATATTCTCTCTCCAAGCATCTCCCAAGGGTTAGGGTTAGCTCTAGTCATCTGTATAGTCATTCTCATGCCTCTGCTGCCTGCTGATGTGCTGCACCAAGCAGTGGGAATCCTTAGACTTGTTCTCTTTGGATTCTTCTCTGCTAGGTGATTAGTTACCATTGTATCATTGATTACCTTTCCTAATATAACTTTGGATTCCCCTCTACTAGCTGCATGATTTAGCCACTCCTTCTGGAGGTTGCTCTTACAGAGATGAAAGAAATAGAGTCAAGCATAACAGGAAAGAGTTGAGGCAAGACAAAATAGAAACCTAGAAGATGACAAGATGAAGCAAGAGATTGAGATGAGACAAGAAAAGAAAGGAAACAGATAAGATTGAAATTGACAAGAGATAGGACAACAAGACAGGAGAAACTAGAGACATGAAACAAGGCCATTAAGTAGGTAATATCAAGACTACTGTAACTGATACTACTCTAGGGCTTAAATATAAGTGGGAGGATCTCCTCCAGGACTGCAGGTCTAAGACTGAGGCCATGCAGGTCAGGCAGGTGTTGGTCATGACTATCCAGGTGTGGGGGACATCCCAAGACTAGCAGATGGGTGTTGGCAGCATTTGATGCATACTTGTGATGTGTGCTGGGGAAGGTAGAGGAAGTGTTAGAGTTATCCAAGCACTCAGAGAAGGTCAGGGAAGTTGCAGAGGCCACTGGAGGAAGCATTGGAGATTTCTAGGGAAGCATCAGAGTTTGCTGGAGTGGGCACTAAGGGTGGAAGAGGGTCATAGAGGCTCCCAGAAGAAGGGGGTGTGCTCCAGGGCTTGCTAGGCTTGGTTGAGCAAAGTCTGAGGACAATACCCAACTAGAAATTGGTAGGAGAAGCAATCAATGTCCTGCTTCTCCTCCTTAGTTTGAATATCTTGGTTCAGGCATCTCAGCTTTGCACCTGCTTCTATGGGCAGAGATAGGGGGTGTGCTTTGCTCTGTTGGAATTGTTGCATGATTCAATCAATGAAGGCAGTTTGAGACAGTGAGATGGTGCAATTTTTTTTATTCCATTTAACAGAGACCTCAACTAAGTATCATGGTGTTCCTAAGTCCAATATGGTCCAGGCCTTCCTCATCCAGGCTGTAAGGGGAGCACTTGACATCTGCAGAACTCCTTCCACAAGGCTAGTGAGTGCCAGTGACAAGTGAGAGTTGAGTGGGCATGGAGGCAAGCAAGAGTCAGACCAGGGACTAGTAGGGCAAACTAAGTGGTTGGACATTGCTAGAGAGCTTACAGTTGATTCAGTGTGTAGGCCAGAAGAACACTGCTATTGTTCAGCCTGGGGATATTCTATTGATAGGCTGCCCTTATATACTACATTAGTAGCTTGCTATTGCTAATACTGTTTAACTAATTGGGCCCTAGTAAATGGAGTATGACTAATAATAATTGATGCTAAGTATGGTCAATGCATATGACTCATCAAGGCTGACTACTAGAAGACAGAGAGTGGTTAATGGGTTTGTGTTACTGTTTGGTTACTGTTTGGTTAATGCTTAGCACTGGGAATGTCAATCTGATAGTTGTGACTATTTATTGAGACTGCTTTTGTTGGGTATTAGTGACTGTTGAGTAAATGGTGTATTTGTGATGTGGATAGCTGTTAGGGGATAGGGCAGGCTGAGCAGTCATTCAGATGTGCTAAGAGTGGGCATGTCCTCAGACTAAGCTCAAAGTAGAGTTGGACATGGTCTGGAGACCAGTCCCCTAACACAGGCCTTGAACCTTTTATCCTCAACCTTTGAGCTTGAAATCTGTGACACAGACCTTAGTTGGATGTCAAACATGTAACTGAGTGCAGCAAAGTTGGGGCTGGGTCTTAGTCAGGAGTTTGAGGGCAAAGCCTTCAATATGGCAAACCTGTGACTAAGCATTAAGTTATGGAAAGTAAGGCTCTAACTGAGTGCAGCAAAGTTGGGGCTGAAACTAAGCACTGATTTTTGAGAACAAAGCCCTAACTGAGCACAACAAAGTTGGGGCTAGGACTCAGCACCAAGTTTTGAACTTGAAGCCCTAAGTGAGTGTGGCAAAGTTGGGGCTGGAATTAAGCATTGAGTTGGATGTCAAAGCCCTAACTACTAACTAAGCACAGCAAGGTTGGGGCTAGGTCTCAGTCAGGGGTTTAGGGGCTTTGTCTCCAACATGGTAGACCTATAGTGAAGGCACAGGGCATAAATAGTTATACTTTATGACATAACATATCTGTGAGGGTGACCTCTGGGAGCAGCAGCTAAGTCATGCAGCTAACAGAGAGAAATCTGAAGTATATTAAAAAGGTAACTGATGATATAAATAGTAACTAATTACCTATTAGAGGGGAATCTAAAGAGAACAAGTCTAAGGATCCCCCTGCTCAGTGCAGTGCATCAGCAGGTGGCAGAGGCATGGGAACAACTGTATAGACAACCAGAGCTAACCCTAACCTCAGAAAAGTGCTTGACAAGGAAGTACAGCAAGTTCTGGGGATTTCTCAAAAAGGAGAATGACCACTGGAGATCTCTGGGGATCTGGAGAGCACCCTGGAGGTTTTGAACAAGCCTTGGGGAAAGGGAGTGGGTCAAGGAGAGCTGGCATAGGTTGGGTGTAAAGGTCAGAAATGAAAGTCTCCTGACAATCACCCCCCCTCTAGCATGTGGCATCTTGACATGTGGGGCAGAAGAAGTTCCAGATTGCCTGGTCCACTGGTGAGATGAGATAGATTCCCTGAATGGCTTGGGGTGTGTCTGGGTGCCTCCAGTAGAACTCCCTAACAAGTCCTGGCATGTGCACATTCTCCTGGGATTTCCAGGAGATGTCCTCAATTTTGTAGCCCTTCCACTTGACCTTGTATTGTAGCCACCACCAGAATAGATGACTATCCAGAATCTCCTCCACATTGTACTCCTTGTTGCTGTTGACCACCACCAGAGGTGGTGGGAGTGCTAGGTGTCACCTTAGAATAGGGTCTGCTGGGGCTGGTATCAGCTTGACCATGTTAAATACCAGATGAAGCTGGCACACTCCTGCAGAGAGCTGGAGCTGGTAGGCTAGGGGTCTTACCTGCTGTTCTATTATGAAGGGTCCCAATTGACAGTGTGAGAGCTTTTTTGATGGTTGGGTGGTTGTAATATTAGACACGTCCAGGTGAACTCAATCTCTGGGCTGGTACTTGGGTGCCAGAGTCCTTCTGCAGTCATAATATTGTGCTATGTCATCCTTTGCCTTTGCCAGAGCTGCTTAGGATTCCTCTTGTGCAACAATCTTCATCTGATCTACAAACTCATTCATGGCTTCATTTTCTGAAGGTTGGGCCTGGGGTTTGAAGCCCATGTGTGGATGACATCTAGTGTCTAGGAAGAAGAGTGAAGCTTGAGTGGCTGCATGAATGTGATTGTTGTACTGGAACTCAGCATCAGGGAGGAGTTTGTCCCAGTTGTCCTGATGCTCATTGCAGAAGAGGCAGAGGTACTGCTTGAGCTCCTGGTTCATGCATTCAGTCTGGCCATCAGACTGCAGGTAATAGGCAGTGGAGATATGAAGCTTCACATTAAGGAGTCAGTAGAGGTTTTTGGTGAAGTCCACTATGAACTGCAGACCCTGGTTAGGCATGTAGGCATCAGAGAGGCCATGGAGCTTCCAGACATTCTTCCAGCACAGGTTAGTGGCATTTATAGCTGTAAGGGCAATCTCCAGAAGCAACAGCTAAATCACACAGCTAGCAGAGGGGAATCTGAAATATATTAGAACTGTAATCAATGATACCAATGGTAAACTAATCATCTAACAGAGGGAAATCCAAAGAGAACAAGTCTAAGGATCCCTGCTGCTTGGTGCAGCACATCAATGGATGGCAGAGGCATGGGAACAACTGTGTAGGTAACTGGAGTTAGCCAAAGTGCTCAATGAGGGATCATAAACAGTTCTGGGGGTCTCTGGAGATCTGGGACCTGTAGAATGCCCAGGAGATGTCAAACAAGCCACAGGGGAGTGAAGCTGGTCAAGGAGAGTCAGTGTCAGTCAGGGGCAGAGTTTGGAAAGGGTAGTTCCCTGACATCAACCCCCCTCTAGCATGTGGCATCTCAACATGCCAGGTAGAAGAAATTCTGGATTGCTTGGTCTGCCAGTGAGAGGGGATAGATTCCTCAAATGGCTTGGGGCATGTCTGGGTGTTGTCAGTGCAACTTCTTGACCAGTCCAGGCACATGCACATTCTCCTGGGGTTCCCAGGAGATGTCTTTGATTCTGTAGCCCTTCCACTTCACCTTGTATTGTAGTTGCTGCCAGAATAAACAGCTATCCAGGATCTCCTCCACCTCATACTCCTTGCTGTCATTGACTACCACCAAAGGTGGCAGGGGTGCTAGGCATTGCCCCAAAATAGGGTTCACTGGAGCCAGAGTCAGTTTGACTACATTGAAGACTGAATGGAGCTGGTGCATTCTCATGGGGAGCTGGAGTTGATAGGCCAGGGGCCCTACCTGCCATTCTATCATGAAGGGTCCTAATTGCCAGTGCAAGAGCTTTTTTGATAGTTGGGTGGTCATAGTATTGGAGGCATCCAGATAAACTCAATTTCTGGGCTTGTACTTTGGTGTTGGGGTCCTTCCACAGTTGTAATATCATGCCATGTTGTCCTTTGCCTTTGTTAGTGCTGCCTGGACTTCCTCCTGTGCAATCTTCATCTGGTCCACAAACTTGTTCATGGCTTTGTTCTCCAAAGGTTGGGCCTGGGGTTCAAAACCCATGCATAGGTGATGTCCAGTGTCCAGGAAGAAGGGCAAAACTTAGATGGCCATGTGAATGTGGTTGTTGTACTGAAACTCAGCATCAGGGAAGAGTTTGACCCAGTCATTCTGGCACTTATTGCAAAAGAGGTGGAGGTATTGTTTGAGCTCCTGGTTCATGGGTTTAGTCTGGCTGTTGGACTGTAAGTGGTAGGCAGTGGAGGTGTGAAGCTTCACATTGAGTAGCTGATAGAGCTCCTGGGCAAAGTCCACCATAAATTGTGGACCCCCATCAGATATGTAGGCATTAGAGAGGCCATGCAACTTCCAGACCTTTTTCTGGTACAGGTTAGCAGTGCCCATGGCAGAGCAAGTGGTGTGAGTAGAGATGAAATGTGCTTGCTTGCCACAGAGGTCCACCACTACCATGATTGTGTCATAACCATGGGTGTCCAGGAGTTCTATAATGAATTCTACCAAGGCAATGCTCCATCACTCTATGGAGCTAGGCAGGGGGTGCAGCTGGCCAGAGGGGAGGTGGCATTGGGGCTTGGTCTGGAGACAGACTCAAGTATTTCTGGACAGCCAAGAAGCTCAATTGCTGACAGGCCTGGTGGTCCCTCTACTTAGCCAACTTCAACTTCTTGCTGCACCACAAGCCAGGCCAGAGCATGGGGAAGCTGGATGCCCTGTCTCAGAGAGCAGAACACAGCACCAGGGGAGATGACAACAGTAACATCATGCTTCTCTAACCCAAGTTGTTTGTGATCCAAGCCATGGAGGGCCTAGCTGTTAAGGGGGCAGAGGTGGAGATCCTTTGGGACATCAGGCAGTAGAACCAGAACACTCTGCAGGAGGAACTTGTCACTCAGGTGGCTAGTGTGCTCAAGTCCAGACATACCACTGGTGTCAAGTCAGTCCATGCAGACAAATGGGCCCTCCATGACAGATTCCTGACCTTCTAGGATTGTATCTACATGCCCAACAACCTGGAGCTCTGCCAGAGGATTATAGAACAACACCATGACTCCCAGATCACAGAACACCCTGGCCAGTGGAAAATGCTAGAGCTGGTGTTCTGAAACTATTGGTGGCCCCAGATGTCCCAGTATATTGGATCCTACACTAGTACATGTGATCTCTGTCTCCAGACCAAGCCCCAATGCCACCTCCCCTCTAGCCAGCTGCATCCCCTGCCTATCCCTGCAAAGTGATGGAGCATTGCCTCAGTAGACTTCATTGTAGAACTCCCTGACACCCATGGTTACAATGCCATCATGGTAGTGGTGGACCTCTGTGGCAAGCAAGCATATTTCATCTCTACTCACACCACTTGCTCTGCCATGGGCACTAC
Organism: Termitomyces sp. DKA64; assembly: GCA_017657295.1. Classification (NCBI taxonomy): domain Eukaryota; kingdom Fungi; phylum Basidiomycota; class Agaricomycetes; order Agaricales; family Lyophyllaceae; genus Termitomyces; species Termitomyces sp. DKA64. The sequence continues at coordinate 28,566 of JAGGAV010015632.1, read as the reverse complement.
TAACCTGTACCAGAAGAACATCTGGAAGTTGCATGGCCTCTCTGATGCCTATGTATCCAACTGGGGCCCACAATTCATGGCAGACTTCATCCAGGAGCTCTACCAACTACTCAATGTGAAGCTCCACACCTCCACTGCCTATCTTCTGCAGTCCAATGGCCAGACCAAATGCATGAACCAGGAGCTCAAACAATACCTCTGTCTTTTCTGCAATGAGTGCCAGGATGACTGGGACAAACTCCTCCCTAATGCCAAGTTCTAGTACAACAACCATGTTCATGCAGCCAGCCAGTTTTCACTCTTCTTCCTGGACACCAGACATCACTTGCACATGGGCTTCAAACCCTGGGCCCAACCCTCAAAGAACAAAGCTATGAACAAGTTTGTGGACCAGATGAAGATTGTGCAGGAGGAAACCAGGGCAGCACTAGCAAAGGCAAAGGATGATATGGTGCAGTACTATGACCACAGAAGGACCCCAATGCCCAAGTACAAGCCTAGAGATTGAGTCTACCTTGATGTCTCTGATATTACAACCACCCAGCCATCAAAGAAGCTCTTGCACTGACAATTAGGACCCTTCATGGTAGAATGGCAGGTAGGGCCCCTAGCTTATCAAATCCAGCTTTCCACAGGAATGTCCCAGCTCCATCCGGTCTTCAACATGGTCAAACTGACTCCAGCCCCAGCAGACCCCATCCTGGGATGATGCCCAGCACCCCTGCCTCCTCTGGTGGTGGTCAACAACAGCAAGCAGTATGAGGTGGAAGAGATCCTGAACAGCTAGTTATTCTGGCAGGGACTATAGTACAAGATGAAGTGGAAAGGCTACAAGATCAAGGACATCTCCTGGGAGCCCTGGGAGAATGTGCACATGCCTGGACTGGTCAGGGAGTCCCACTGACAGCATCTGGATGTGCCTCAAGCCATCTGAGGAATCTATTCCCTCTGACTGGTGGACCAGGCAATCCAGAACTTTTTCTATCCCACACATTGAGATGCCACATGCCAGAGGGGGGGTGATGTCAGGGGACTACCCCTTCTGACCTCTGCCCCTGTCCAACTCTGACTCTCTTCACCCAATTCTGCTTCTCTGAGGCTTATTTAATGGCTCCTGGGCATTCTACATGTCCCCAGAGATCTTTAGAGACTCCCAGAACTCTCTGTGATCTCTTGTCAAGCACTTTGGCTATCTCCAGTCACCTACACAGCTGTTTCCATGCCTCTGCCACCTGTTGATGTGCCACACCAAGCAGAGGGGATCCTTAGATTTGTTCTCTTCAGATTCCCCTCTGCTCAGTGATTAGTTACTATTTTGTATTGTCTATTACATCTCTAATATACTTCAGATTCCCCTCTGCTAGCTGCATGATTTAGCCATTGCTCCCAGAGGTCACCCTTACAGTGGTGGCATTTTCTGGAAGGTGTATGGCATAAGTTCAAAGTGTGGATAAATCACAAGAACCACAAATACTTCTGGACAGCCAAGAAGCTCAATCACCAACAGGCCCAGTAGTCTCTTTACCTCACTAACTTTGACTTCTTGCAAGCTAGGCCAGAGTATGGGAAAGCTGGATGCCCTGTCCTGGAGAGCAAACCATGACAATAGGGAGGATGACAATAGTAACATCATGCTCCTCTGGCCTGAGTTGTTTGCCATCCAAGCCATGGAAGGTCAAGCCATTGAGAGAGTGGAGGTGGAGATCCTCTAGGACATCCAGCATGGGAATTGGGAGGGTCTGCAGGAGGAACTTGTTGCTCAGGCAGCCTAGGTGCCCAAGTTTGAACATACCACTAGCATCAAGTCCATCTGCACAGACAAGTGGGCCCTCCACAATGGACTCCTGACCTTCTGGGAGTACATCTACATGCCCAATGACCCAGAACTATACCAGAGAATTATAGAGTAGCACCATGACTCCCAAATTGCAGGACACCCTGGCCAATAAAAGATGTTGGAGCTAGTGTCCTGGAACTATTGGTGGCCTCAGATGTCCTGGTATATTGGGTCCTACACTAGTACATGCAATCTCTGCTTCTGGACCAAGCCCCAGCATCAGCTCCCCCCCAGACAGCTCCACTCCCTACACATCCCCACAGAGCAATGGAGCATCTCCTCAGTAAATTTCATCATAGAGCTCCCCAACACCCACAGTTATGATGCCATCATGGTAGTTGTGGGCCTCTGTGGCAAGTGGGCACACTTTGTTCCTACTCACACCATTTGCTCCACCATGGAGGCTGCAAACCTGTACCAGAAGAATGTCTGAAAGCTCCACAGCCTCTCTGATGCCTATGTGTCCAACTGAGATCCACAGTTTGTGGTGGACTTCACCAGGGAGCTCTACTGGCTACTTAACATGAAGCTTCACACCTCTACTGCCTACCACCCACAGTCCAATGGCCAGACCTAATGTGTGAACCAAGAACTCAAGCAATACCTCCAACTCTTCTGCAATGAGCACTAGGATGACTGAGACAAACTCCTCTCTGATGCCAAGTTCTAGTACAATAACCATGTTCACACAGCCACTCAAGTCTCACCCTTCTTCCTGGACACCAAATGTCACCTGCACATGGGCTTTGAACCCTGGGCCCAACCTTCAGAGAATGAAGCCATGAACAAGTTTGCAGATTGGATGATAATTGCACAGGAGGAAGCCCAGGCAGCTCTGGCAAAGGCAAAGGATAACATGGCACAATACTATGACTACAGAAGGATGCTGGTGCCCAAATACCAGCCTGGAGATCAAGTTTACTTGGACACCTCCAATATTACAACCACCCAACCATTGAAAAGGCTCTCACACCAACTATTGGGGCCCTTCACAGTGGAACAACAGGTAGGACCCCTAACTTATTAACTCCAGCTTCATCTAGTATTCAATGTGGTCAAACTAACACCAGCCCCAGCAGAACCTATCCTGGGACAATGCCTGGCACCCCTGCCACCCTCAGTGGTGGTCAACAACAACAAGGAGTATGAGGTGGAGGAGATCTTGGATAGTTGCCTATTCCAGTGGCAGCTACAGTACAAGGTAAAGTGGAAAGGCTACAGAATTGAGGACATCTCCTGGGAACCCCAGGAGAACATGCACATGCCCAGACTTGTCAGAGAGTTCCATCAGAGGCATCCAGATGCACCCTGAGCCATCCAAAGGATCTATCCCATCTCACCAGCAGACCAGGCAATCTGGAACTTCTTCTACCCCACATATCAAGATGCTGCATGCTAGAGGGAGGGTGATGTCAGGGGACTTCCATTTCAGACCTCTGCACCTGACCTAAGCCAACTCTCCTTGGCTTATTCCAAACTCCCTGAGGCTTGTTCAACAACTCCAGGGCATTCTCTAGATCCTCAGAGATCTCTGGAGGTTGTTTTTCCTTTTGGGAAACCCCCAAAACTTACTGTGATCCCTCATTGAGCACTCTTGGTCAACTCTAGACACCTATACAGTTGTTCTCACACCTCTGCCACCTGCTGATGTGCTGCACTGAGCAGTGGGGATCCTTAGACTTGTTCTCTTCAGATTCCCCTCTGCTAGGTGATTAGTTCCTAATTGTACTGTTGGTTACTGTTCTAATATACTTCAGATTCCCCTCTGCTAGCTGCATGATTCAGCCATTGCTCCTAGAGGTCACCCTTACAACTTCTCCTCCACAATGCTCTACTGTTGCTGCCCTCCTTGCTCAAAAGTATTCTCTGCATCAGATTAGGGCTAAAATTGGTCTAGGGAAGTCTACTATTAGGAGGATTGGTAGAGAGTTGGAGGTGAACAAGGAAAACCATCCTGGAGGCCTTCCAACTAAGCTTACTCCATGTAATAAATAGGCTATTGTTCAAAAAATCTCAACTGGGAGACTTGACACAGCCATTTAAGCCACCAATGTTATTAACAACATCAATTCCAACCCTGTCTCTCCTCAGACTGTCCAGAACATGCTGAAGGAGGAAGGGTAATGGTCTGTTACAAAGAGGAAGATCCCTATGCTCAAAGCTAGACATCAGTAACTACAACTTAAATGGGCTCAAGAGCATAAGAACTGGACTGTGGAGGACTGGAAAAGAGTGTTGTGGACAGATGAGACAAAGATTAACAGAATTGTAGCCATGATGCCATAGTATTTTACATGATTTCACCATAATTTTAAATACTTCCAATCCTTCATGCCAGTGTCATCTTTTGAAAAGTATAAAACATTGGGACAGTTTTTTGAGCTACTGTAGTATGTCAGTTCTTGGCCAATGATTTTCCCCCATCTTCTAGAAAGGCTTGTGGCACAAATTGTTCAGCCAAAACTGCCTTCTGAGACTCATTAGATTTACTATCCACATGACTTTGCTTTGCTTTTCTTCATATATATCAATTGCAAAGTCTAGCACCTTGGATTGATTGACAGTAGCTGGATCAATATCACATTTACAAATGGCAATGTCTGCTAACAAGTCTGGATTTGTGAAGGCACCCTACATGGGCTCGAGAGTTTGCAGTGTTAAAACCACTGAGGAAAAAGGGGCCACAACATCACTGAGGCATTATCCTATATATCACTGTCAGTCCGGAACATTCTCCGGGATTGTGTAGACAGGGTTGACAGTTACCTACACAAATATACGACTCGAAGTTTTGATAATACGAAAGAAGAGAAGAGAAGAGAAGGGATGCCGTAATTCAGAGCTGAAGTGTTTAGGATACTTATCCTGGATTGAAAACGATCTTCCAGCTTGGGTACAGACCCCCCACGTTAACTGAGCTCGAATAGGGGAAGAGGTCATAAGGACACTGAGTGGCTGAGCGTTTGGACGTGTAAAATTGGAAGTGGCGTGATGGTGGGACGAAGGCGGTTCAATGCTTACACAGAAGTGAGGCTTCTTCGGGGAGCTCCAGGTGAACCGGATGTTGCTGGCAATGATGAGGGAGTGGCGCCGAAGTGATCGATATAGGGTCGCCCCATCGTGAGTCATACAGCCTCGTGCAATTGTGTCTGTCATTCGGCCATGGATTTGATGCCGAAGAGTCTGTTTTTGGGCTAGGGTATAGGAATGTTCCGAGTTGACATGAATACTCGAGACCGTGGACGATGGACGATAGGATTGTCCGGAGACATTGCTCAACGGTGGTGTATCAGGACTTTTGGGAGCGGAAATCAGATGGAGTGGAGAATGAGTCTGCAGATAAAAAGGACTTGACATGGTGTGTTGAGATCTCTATCGACTTTTGAAGAGACAGGATCTCAGCTGCCAATCAACCACACGGCATCACGCCAGGCAACGTGTGGTTGACTGATGAGTTCCATATGTAGTATAGTGCAAAGACATTGCTGGGGTGACTCATGCGTATAAACACACCCAGGGCCAACTAGGTATATCGAAGGAAAATTCCATTAAAATGCTGTCGACTGTCAATCCCTGTCCTTCTAGTGTCCATGCTGATGATGACCTGGCGAAAACATCACGGCCTTTGGATACGTGCAAGGCTGCTAGGTCCTGAGGTCTACACTGGGGTTCGAAGTGCAGACGGCAGTGTAGTATTGCCATCTACGCTCGTTTACGAGAACAGCCAACTAGCCACTTTAGTAAACCTCGCTATACATGAAGAAGTAATTCAAGAAAGATTCTTCGTCTCCGGACTGTACAGAAATAGAAAAATGAAGCCGACACAACAGAGCGCCCGGCAACCAAGTTGATCTCCGACAAACGGGGATTGTATTCCTGACGCTCCGTGCTTTCATCGCTTGTCAACGTCCTTGTACTCGTCGTTGTCGTCGTCGGGCACGGCGTCCTCACTTAATACCCATCCTACAGCGAGGCCGTGCATGCCATGCACCTCGTATACCACCCCACGTCGCCTAATGTCAGTCTCAATGGTATTCTTTCTGACCAGACATGCACAAGTCCTATGGTGCATACACAGACAACGGCGCCCATGCCGACGCCTTCGACGGCTGGCAGTAGTCTTTCTGTCGATAGAACGCGGGAGATTGCGCCCTGGGCAGAACCGGTGCGTTTTTCTCCTATGTGGGGTGGGACGAGAAGTTGATCGAGGGAACCCGTGTAATCAGCCTACGCCTCCGCTCAAATCCTCTCGTGGTTTCGCATTGCCCTCAAAGACGTCCTTCTCGACGTTCGGCACATTTCGCACGGGGTCCTTGTCGACATTGCCTAGACCGCGTACGTCCGATTCACACAGTACGCTCAGCACGTCGGAAGGCCAGAGCCAGCTTCGGTTGTCGACAGACGAAACTTCAACGAGAGACCGAATCGGTAGTAGCTCGTCGACGGTGCTGGAAACTCGGTCTGTTCACAAATCCAAGTCATCTATCTTCTCCTTTTCCAAGCTGCGGAGTCGATCCAAGAGCCGTCTGCGAGCCAACTCGAACGACCGCGATCATATTTCCCTGCAAAACCCACCTCCAATACCAGATGCACATGCCGTCAGATACTTACCCCCACCCACTTCCCTCCATGAAAGTCATAAAAAAGAGAAAGCTAGAGATAAACCGCAAAAGAAGAAAAAGTCGACCGATGTCCCTCCACCTTCGCCTCCACCCAAACCTGAGCCTGACAAATACGACGAAGATGCGCTCCGGAATATTGACCTCTCACAATGGGGCGTCGAGGAACTCATCAATGAGGGAATCATCGGCGCCAGCGGGCAACCCGCGCCTCGGCTTGACTCGAGCCAAGAAGTCAGCTCACACAGCAGCGGAATTGACTCGAGCCTCGACAATTCATATTATTCCCCTATCCATTTCTCCGGTGAATTCAGGAACCCTTTCCTTACGCCCCTCCCAGAGAAACGGCATGGCAGGATACTTATAAAGAGGTCGAGCTGGATCTCACCAAAGGACCACAAGCCATCGTGGACCGCACCGGAGAGCTGGGGAGTTGGAAACCATGATTTGGATGCGGAGTATGAGAGTTCAGTGGATGAGGACTATGGGAATGAGACGATAAAGGCTCCTGATGAAGAACGGTTGAGTTTTGCTGTGCCGACGGTCGATCTGGATTCTCATGACCTCGAGCTTGGCGTTCAGAATACGATCCCACAACCGCAACCTCATACGCGCAGGAGGAGAGATAAAGGAAAGAAGCGGGTCACGCCGTATACTGTGCGCATATACAAGGATGATGACTCTTTCCATGAGGCGACGATGTCACTCTCGACGACCGTTGCCGAGCTGGTACCGTCGCTCAACGAGAAGCTATTCATACCTAAGCACGAGACATATCGGCTATATGTGAGGGAACGAGGCAGGGAACGGTTGCTTGGTATGACGGAAAAACCGGCGAACCTTATCAAGAGGCGGCTGGAGCACCACGGGTACGACGCGAACGATGGAATCATCCTTCTTCGCGGCGACAGATTATCCTTTCTAATCCGACTCATCTATCGAAGTAGCCTCTTCACACCGGTGAGTGAAATGCTCCTTATATATGCTTTTATATACCAAGTCTCCACAGGACAAGCAAGTCACTATCAACTCCTTCGAGAACGTCGATCTCGAAGGGCGTGCCCTTGTTGCCATCCCCATTGCAGTCCACAAAAATGCCGAAAAGGTCATCTCGCTCAAGCTCTCTGGGAATCCGATGCTTGAGATCCCACTCGACTTTGTCCAATCATGTACATCCTTGCGCGACCTCCGTCTTTCCAACATGTCAATGAAAACTGTCCCCAAGAGCGTACAGCATGTAGCCACGCTTCGTAAGCTCGACCTCTCCTCGAACCGCATCGGGAACCTCGAGCAAGCGTTCTTGGATAATAACTCATGCCTTGAATACCTGTTCCTACAGAACAATAGAATTGAGAATTTACCGTGGTACCTCCCCCGCCTGCACTCCCTCACTGTCCTGAACATATCCAACAACAAGTTCCGCGCCGTTCCTCCCGTCGTATGCAAACTCGTGTCCCTCGCCAACCTCGACATCTCCTTCAACATGATCTCCGAGCTCCCCGAAGAATTCGGCAAACTCACCCAGCTGAAGGACTTGACCATCGTCGGGAACCACATTTCCCAGTTTCCAGATGAGTGTTCCCAACTCGTCCACCTCCGCAAGCTCGATTGCCGAAGAAACGCCATAACAAACCTTTGTGTCGTGTCTATGCTCCCACAGCTCCAAATCCTTCTCGCAGACCACAACGCCGTACACGGACTCGACCTCTCCCTCGGACCCTGCCTCCAAACCCTAGTCGCGTCACACAACGAAATCACACAGCTCTCATTCGTTCCTGGTCCAATCGGCCGTCTACCATACGCACTGACATCACTCGACATCTCCCATGCTAAACTTTCTTCCCTAGACCGCTTTGCACTGGGTCACCTATCTTCACTCAAACACCTCCGACTAGACCACAATTCCTTCCAAAGCATCCCCGAGACTTTAGGTGACCTCAGGGACCTCGAAACGTTCTCATGCTCCGACAACAAACTTAATGAGCTCCCCGGAAGTATTGGGAAGCTGCAGCGGCTGGCGGATCTGGACGCACATAATAATAGCTTGACGCAGTTGCCGTTGGAACTATGGAATTGTGCAAGGTTGGAGAGGATCAATGTCACGTCGAACTTCTTAGGGATTTGGCATGATCCGCCGGCCGTCGACCCCTCCTCCGAGTGTGCGTCTTCGACCGGGGAAGGATCGAACTCAACGTTGACCCAACAGGAAGAGGTGCACAGGAAAGCATCGACAAGCTCATTGAACGGCTCCACCTCATCTTACCCGCCTCTTGTACACTCCCTCAAACGTCTCTACCTAGGCGAAAACCGACTCACCGACGATGCCCTACACCCCATCATGCACCTCCGCCAACTCCGCGTGCTCAACCTTTCCTTCAACGAACTTCAAGATCTCCCCACGCGATTTTTCCGCGAGCTCACGCAACTTGAGGAGTTGTATCTTAGTGGCAATAAGATTGCGAGTATACCAACGGAGGATCTTCATAAGCTTGAGAGGTTGCGGACTCTTTATCTGAACGGGAATAGATTGATCACGCTTCCGCAAGAGCTGCAGATGTTGAGAGCACTGACTAGTTTGGATGTGGGGAGCAATCAGTTGAAATATAATACTAATAATTATGAGTTTGATTGGAACTGGTAAGTCGCCCTCTTCTCTTTTATTCTTCCATTGGCCTACATTTATCACGTTTGTGTTCGTGCAGGAACTTCAATAAAACTCTTAAATACCTCAATCTCTCCGGCAACAAGCGCCTGCAGATCAAAGTCGAGAGGCGGCAGACCTACTACGGTCACGGACCCCCCAGACATCCCAACGCTCCCTCCACCAACCTGTCGAGCTTTACTGACCTTACCCGACTCCGCGTCCTGGGACTCATGGACGTCACGCTCCCGACCGTGCGCAATGGCTCTGCCGATACTCCCGAAGAAATGGACGACCGACGCGTCCGGACATCTGCCTCTACAGTTCTCAAGATGTCCTATGGCATCGCTGATGCGCTCGGGAAGAACGATACGCTTAATATGCTTGATCTCGTACAAGAAATTAAGACGGACACGCAGACGGTCGGGGCGGTTTTTGCGATGTTTGGGCGGAGCCAGCCTCCTCGACCCGGATATCCCGGTGCGCATGCAAATCGGCTCGCAAAGTACTTACGCGATCGGTTCGTGGGGAACTTTGTGTTCGCGTTAAATAATATGAAATATGGAGATGATGTTCCCGATGCGTTGCGGCGCTCCTTCCTCGAGATGAATCGGTCTCTCATTCAAGCGTTGAGGAAACCACCTAGGGATCCCAGGAAAAACTCGGTAGGGACAATAGACAAGGATTCCAGGTTTAGTCCGCCGGTGGACCAAGCAACGATGGAGAGTGGCGCTGCGGGAATTGTGGTATATTTCCAAGGAAAAGAGAATGTGAGGACGATTTATGTTGCAAATGCGGGGGATTCCTTGGCGGTTGTTTCGAGCCAGGGCGTAGCGCACCTCGTTGCGCATCGACATGATCCCTTTGATCGCTCAGAGACGGCGAGAATTCGAACAGCAGAGGGGTGGGTGAGCCCTTCGGGTCTGGTCAATGGGATCGTGGACGTATCTAGGTCATTTGGTTTCTATCAATGCATGCCCGCGGTCAATGCGCGCCCAGACGTGTTCCAGTACCCCCTCACGCCGAAAGACGAGTTCGTGATCATTGCCGATCGGAGCCTGTGGGACTTTGTGTCTTTTCAGACTGCGGTGGACATTGCACGGACCGAGAGAGGAGATCCAATGATTGCTGCACAGAAGTTGAGGGACTTTGCGATCAGTTATGGAGCGGAGGGGAGTACGATGATCATGGTCATTGGGCTTGCGGAGGCGCCCGAGATGGAAGGGCCAAAGAGGAAACCGCAGATTTTGGATAGGCAGATTGCGAGGTTAGAAGGGGAGGTTTCAGCTCCGGTTGGGCATATTGCACTTGTGTTCAGCGATATTAGGAACTCAACGCATCTTTGGGAGGTCAATCCAGGCATGGCGACGGCGCATAAAGCTCATAATGCGTTGCTGAGGCGATTGCTGAGATTCTGTGGCGGGTACGAAGTCAAGACTGAAGGCGATGCCTTCATGTGCTCGTTCCCTACTTCCCTTGCTGCCGTCTGGTGGTGTCTACGTGTTCAATCCGAGTTGCTCGAGGCTGATTGGCCGTTGGAGATCCTCGAGTGTGAAGATGGTAAACCGATACACGACAACAGCGGTAACCTGATCGCTCGCGGCCTGAGCGTTCGCATGGGTATTCATTGCGGTTTCCCAAGCCCTGAGCCCGATCCAATTACTCATCGGATGGACTACTTTGGAACCATGGTCAATCGTTCTTCTCGTATCTGCGGGAATGCTGCTGGTGGCGAGATCATGTGCAGCGCTGAGATCCTACGCGAAATTAAAGCCTCGATCTACGGCAAGGACGAGACCGAATATACCAAGAGCCAACCGACCCAGGCCATCGAAGATATTCGTCGAATGGGCTTGCACATTGTTGATGTCGGCGAAGTCAAGCTCAAGGGACTGGAAGTGCCAGAAAACATCTCATGTCTATACCCTTCACATCTGGCCGGGCGTCAGAATTGGGGACCAGAAGGGATCACGGAGTCCGGTTCTCGAGTGCCCTTCAGTGTTGAACAAATGCGGGAGCTTGGTCTTATCTGTTTACGCCTCGAGACCCTCACTACGTCGCGTATATTCAATGTTGTGCCGGAACGCAAAGGCAGCATACAAACCCTCAGCCTGGAGAACGAGCTTTCAGAATGTCCTTCATCGCTCAAATTGTTTGGCGACCCCAACATTCTCCTTCCCCCCATGAATGCACAATCTACTGACTCCGAACTGATGGTCCTGCTGGACTCGCTGGCGACGAGGGTGGTCAACGCTATCACAGCATTAGAGAAAGAATACCCATCCCAACCTCAAATTCAGACTCAACCTCAATCAGCACCCTTATCCAAAGATAGAGTCATCTCAGCATTGGAACAGCGTGGGGAGCTCGATGAACGGACGTTGGAGCATATCCTGTCAGTATTGAGCGGTATATAGTAAATTTCTTATCTTTCTTTTTACTCGCTATTTTGTTGTGTTAGTATCTACATCCCCTTCGCTGTGCACCATTAGATCATCATCTGTAACTTTCACTGTACCTATATCACCACTGGCATTGATGGAAACTCATTAAAACTCATAACACACTCAAATGACTGAACCTCAGGTGACGAACATCACTTAGGCCATTGAAACGAGATCTAGATTCCTGAAGAATAGGCAGTCCGCTCTATCGATAGTACAGGCGTCGCATGTGCGATAGCCAAGAGAGAAAAAGTGATGTCCAGCTATTGAAGTATAAGATGTAATGATGATGCAAATAAATATGACGAAATCCAGATAGGAGGAATGCAGCAGGCAAAGGGTGGCCGGGGTTGTGACATAGAAGGGTGATGTGCGAAAGAATATTCGTGATAGAATAGGTTCTTCATCAGAACCGACCCTCGACTTTTAATGGCGTAACAAGTCGTATACTGCCTAGACCGCTCTCCGCTGAGAGCGGCGACGGTCGTTCTTCGTCATCCTCCACTTCACCCTCTCCATTCCCGTGCCATAGACTCAGGCTCTCCTCTCGGTCATCGTCACCTACCCCTTTAGGATATCCCTTGTTCGATCTACCACGATTGTTCCCCCGCGTTGACCTCGCCGACTCGTCCTCATCCCAAGTCTCACTTCTCGCCGAGTCAGTGACTGATGGGAATGAAAACAAAGTCCCAGTGCTGGACGAGTGGTTATGTGTGAACACGCCCTTCGAATCTATCCGGCCGAGGTTCTTTCGCGTCCCAGGAAAGCCCGCCTGCGGGCTCATCATGGGCGGCGCACTCTGTATCTCATTATCATGAGCAAATTGCGATGCGGGTAACGTTAACATCTGCCCAACGGTCACAGTGCTGTCTGTCTTCCCAGGGCTTCCAAAGGGGCTCCCCTGTTTCGTACTGCCGCCTGCGCTTGCCCCCACACTACTCTGCTCTTCGATCGCCTCAAGCCCTTCTTGGTGCCCGAGCAGATCTATCGTTGATGTCGGCAAAGGTGGTAGGCCTTCCGTCCGTGAGTAGGGCAGTAGTGGCAAGGGCGGGTAGCCTGCTGGGATAGGTGAGCCAACCGCCCTCCGATGTTCCGTTAGATGGGTGTCGCCTGTCCCAGGTCGGTCGTACTGATGCACAACGTCCTGGCTATCAAACTTGATCATCGGGCGTTTGCCCGGGATTGGCGAACCTAATATCGACGATGTCGAGTTAACGTCACTCATCGGCATCGGGGCATCGTACAGTTGATGCCGCTTGAGCCCACTGGGATGCTCATCCAGAGTATGACTCGCGTACGACCAGTGTAGGGCAGAATTGCGGTCATGGGCAGTAGAGCCGACGGCTCGTCCCCGATAGTTCGCGGTATGAGAGCTGCTTTGCGACATCCGGCGGGCGCTGCGAGCGCGGATCATGCTACCCACTGTGCCGAATGAACCTCGGAGGGCATCCATGCCTGGGTCCTCGATGCCAAGAGCGCCTTTTTCTTCGACAGACTCTGTCTGAGAGCGAGCAGCTTGGAGAAGGATGGTAGACCGTCGGTCGAGTTTGGCAAGTGAGTTTGGGTCAATCTTGGACATCTGAAGGATGATGATTCCCACACAGATAACGAAGAAACCCATAACAAGGGTTATGATTCTATCCACAGATGATTTGAGGCCTCGAAAAAGGACCTATGATACAAATTTGATCAATATGCATATGATTATGTGTTTAAACTCACGATTGTCGTCACCATAGAGAAAAATGTGACTTTGCCGGCGTAAGCCTAAAGAGGGCAAAGATAGAACTTGTAAAAACTCACAAATGACGTAGTAGGTCGGCGTAACTGTAATGATATGAGCCACGCAACAGTACATCTGAAAGCATGGAAACGAACCCATGGCTAGATGAAGATGATACATGAGACTATTGCCACAATCATGATGGGACATGACCTACCAGTATTAAATAGCGCAAGGGCTTTGTTGAGATAGAACACTTCCGTAACTATAAGAAAATCATCAGAGCCAGCGCGAAAGGAGTTGTTTCGAGGGGCTTACGAAGGGTTACCACGACGAACACCAGCAAAAAGTACATGAACCAATATTTGAACTATGTAGAGTTCAGCTGCATTTCACCTCAGAAGGAATAGGAGCTACTTGCCTGATTCTCACCCATGGCTGTTTGAACGATGGCAGCACCCAATCCAGTAGTCACACTGACACTGATACCACCAATCATGCTACAAACCATGATATACCATAACATACTCTTCGTCCCATATCTGATGATTCTGAAATCAGCTTGTTACCAGAACAACTGAGCATTGGACTTGACCTCGGGGCGAAGAAGATGATGATTACAACTGATGCTCCGATAAGGACTGATATCCACGCAAGGAAACCTGGAGATATGAAAAGTTTCTGGAATTCGCGTATTTCACCAACAGAGTCCTCGGTTGGACCGTTGAGGGCAATTATGACGGATCCTAGCTATATGACAGTCGTCTCACATCGAAGATAGAAGAGCAGCCGGTACTCACTATACATAGACCACATCCGAGCCAGCCGAAAAATGTGAGTCTCTCTTTGAGGAAAATCGACGAAAGGATGGCACAGATAACAACAGAGAGTGCCCCTAAAGGCGTCTTGATGTGCCAGAATGTCGGTGAAGGATCCAATGATTCGACAACATGAGGCTTACGACAACAACTGCCTCTACAAATGCGTAGGCTGAAATGGAGTAAAAGTCAGTATAACCAACGGAAAGTACAAATCATAACCGAGACACACCGGCAAAGTTACACAACTCTCCCAGAATCATCACTACAGTTTCCTATTGAGTTCAAGTTCGAAAATTGCGTATATTTAACCCACTTATCATTCCGGTCCACCATAATGCCTTGTCTCGACCTCAGTTCAGACTTCTGCCACGCAGCCAACTTGATACACCTACCGATTTCAAGTAAGCAACGCCCTCGCCTGCAACACCACCGGCCTGTGACCGCAGTAGTCCCTTCTTCTTGAATACAAAACTTGAGCCGATGAGACAGCCGCTAGCTATCGCCAGGATGATGCCAACGACCTGTAGACAATGATATCAATCCCGAACATGCTCTGGTTCGGGACCGCGCACCTTGAGGTTATTGCCTGCAGAAAGAGTTTTAGTGGAAGTTGAGGAAGTAACAGCTGCCGCTGTGACCGTTGTTGAGGCCGATAATGAAGTTATAGTAGACGACATGGGGGTCGTTACGAGACTCGCTAAATGGCACTTTCAGGGTGATCGTAAGGGAGAGGCCCATATGGAAATTGCCGAAAATTCCCATATATGGTATCGTTCCGATCAATCTACTGGGTCCATTCTTCACCGTTCAGCTGCTTCATGTAATTACTGTCCTTCGTACCTGCCGCACAGAGCTTCACCGCTCTTCAACCTCCTTTACAGGACGGTCTTGCCCTTTGGGTACCCGATTATTAAAATTAGACCAGTCTCGGCTAGTTCGCGCAGCTCGAGTGCTGTGTATCTGCTTACTCTCGATGCTGCACACGAATGAATTTGATGCTGCCAGCTCCAATTTTACACTTCGGCCCTTCTACCCCACTCACTCTGCCGATCTCAACCCGTACCTCGGCAGTGTATTTCCTGTGTGCCCATGCGCGTGAGAGCAGTGGGATATACGTCAGCAAGCGCTGTCAGGGGTAACTAAGTTCACCTGAGGGCACGGGATATCTACAGTGATTACTGATCTCATGCATTGCGACACTAAAAGCATTACCTGTCAGTTTATTTTGCTTTTACTCTAGATCTTCGGGTTGTGGAGGTGGCTAGTCGAATTCGAGACATATCATTGATAACATACCACATCAAGATGTATAATGTATCTTAGCAGAACCCTTGAATCTTCGTATGTCACGGCCACGGACAACCTGTGTACGGAGTGTGTTTCGCACTTCGACCGGTCTATGTTCAAATCTGGTCCAAGAACAATATTTGTTCGCATGAGGTTAGTGTGGCTTATCTAGCGCTCTCCTGCTTCTTGCGCTCTCTGCTTCTTGTGCTCTCCTGTTCTTGCGATGGCAATGAACCTGCCGGATTCGTTCTTGTTCGACCGTTCGACTTGTGGGCCGAGAACATCCCATCAATATTGCCGCAGTCGTGGCCCAGAATAGATACGAATCTGAAATTGGGAACTGCTACGCGGAGCTCCTCGGACTTTCCACCGATTCATAACCTGAGCAATCAATGAAACCATATGTCAGTCCAGTGTACACTGCCATTAAGTATGGATATCTTATGATATTCTCATATTTGTCCCATTATCGACGAGCTCAGCAACAATATTGATTCTTGATTAGTGTTCTCTGGAGCTCTGTCAAAATATCGACGATCACATTTATAACCCTGATGTTGAGGATGTTTCTCATTCGCCGACTAGGAGTGCAAACAATCAACCACGTTCCCGTTTCCCGCATCCACGAACACTTATTGACATGTGCCGCCATAGGAAGGAATCAGCTTGCTATATATGAATTGGCTACTTTTGCCAACCAGCCAGAATACGAGGACAACGAAAGATCTTGCGCTCATTAATGCCAGTGGCATCGATGACCCCAGGTTGGAATCACAATAACATCTCAATCTCGATGCAAAGTAGTCTCTAGTCAGGGAGAAATAGGAAGAGTTCGGAAGAGAACGGGAGGTGACTATGATGTGCTTGTAGATGAAGACCAAATCAAGAGTCATCTGTCGCTATCCCAACCAGTGCACCCTCCATTACCAGGTCGATGTTTCTAAGCGCGGAGATGTCGAGACCGGACGACAATGGTCGCGAAGATTGGTCGCGAAGATTGGAGCAAGAGTCACGATGCTGGTGAGATGGTCGAGAAGATGAGGCATAATTCGAACGGAAAAAAAGAAGGAAGACCCTGGCTCCATCGATCTGACTGTATAATTGGATCCTCGGTAGAGGCAAAGAGTGTGTGGCTGGTATTGCACATGTCCCTTCGTATGAATACATGTAGCACCCGGGTGTAAGGAGATATGGAGCACAGTCAAAAGTTGGTCTCGACAGCATAATGAGGTTATATATCAGGTAAAAAGCCGTGTAGCGCCCGACGCACGCAAGCTACGTATGGAGCCAGTTGATATATGTCCACTGGCTTCAGACTAATGCTGCCTAACGACTTAGTTCGTATACTGATTCGAGCAGCCATGGTAAGGAGGAATGCGTGGGCAGCACCGGAAGCTTGAAAAGAATTCGACATCGCTGAAGTCAATCTTCAGCGATTCGTCTGCACTGCCTTGTTCTCTACCGAGAGAATTCGCAAGACATTCCACCATTGGAAGTCCGTAAACGCTGGATTGACTTGAAGATATAAAGGATGCAGCTTGACGTTGACCGATTTTTAGACTTGAACAAAATTGTTTATCTCGAGGTCCAAGACCTCATGGAGAGGCGAGCAAGCAGAGGTATTTAATCTAAATATTCGGTGAGCGCTAGTAGCTGGCCACTTGACAAAAAGAAGTCCAGAGATCAATTATATGTCCGGGCCACAATATTCGAACAGAAACACGACGTCAATCATCAGTTACAACAACGCAAAAAAGAAAGATCGACTCAAGTGATCATAAAAGGAGACCCACCCATCAAATCTATCTACCGTTCCAGACCAACACCTCACTTGACGTGCCCAATCCTGGGCGAATTCCCAGGCGAGGACGAAGCCCCATGATTTTCCACTACTAGCGTAGGCCAACTTCCCTCTAGCGAACTTCGCTGGAGCCTAGGGAACCTTCAACCTCAAATAATGCGTAAAAGCTAATGCCTTCTGCACCCCACTGCCATCCTCCAGTTCCATCTCGCTGTTAGTGGTCCTCAAGTTTATCGACGACGCTAACTCCCTCTTTACCGAATCTTCCAATTTCCTTGCGAGCCAATCCACAATTTCGACAGTTAGTCCATCTGATCTTCAGAAGTATTGCCGCGCAATTTTTGCTTTCGAATTCCTGAGACATGCCCTCAGGCAGCCACAGGGATAGTTGGTATCTCGGACAAGGCCGCTTGCTATCGCAGGCACTGCAAATGGCACTGAGCAAGCTGCCAGTCCTGTTCGCTCGATCAGGAGCATCAATAAGCGGGATACATGAACGATCACATTAAGACTACGAAATGCCTTATGCTAGTAAACGAAATAGAGTAGCACCACCAGTCCAGAGTCACAACTCGCAAGTCAACTGCATCACCATAGTAATCCATCAGACAAACACTAAGCTCGCTGGCTCACCGCGTTGATATTTTCGCAAATACACAACACAGACGAAACAAAACGTCCTCGAGACCCTGCACAAGTACAGATGTCAATGTTCTCAGTATAACGAGCTAGCGCAAGAATCATCGAGTGGATATGAAGGATGCGGCATTTGTAAAAATGCGAGACTCGGTCAGTTTCTATAAAATAGATCCTGATGAGTATGTTCTGAGGAAACAAAGCTGTTGGGTAGGAATTTATATACGTTTCGGGGGTGGTCCGTGCGCCGATAAAATCCTAACGACCGGATCCGGACTTTGTATTTACTGTCTCGGAACCAGAATCAATTCGAATTTTCAGGCTATCGCATATAATACATAACACTTTTTATCTCTTCAAGATTTTATCCGTGCAAGTGTCTCTGGCACGAAAGCTTCTCGAATCAGTCCGACTCCGGCAGACTAATTGGCTGAGTGAAGAAAAGAGGTAGTGTATACTTGGAGATCACGAAGAGCCCAAGGAATCCGAATACAGCTAATATCAAATACCAGATCGGTCGCGGAAGGAGCGGAAGATCGCGCCGTGGGAGCTCGACACTAGGATTAGAGGGTTCACCAAGATTGGTGTTGTTCCACAAGGAACGAACTACAAAATCGGCAGGATTTGGGGTCTTAATCTTCGACAGGGCGGAATTCGAGATGAACGAAACTGACACGGCGCTCAGAAACTGAAGCAAATCATATCTCAAGACTTACGAGTACGGTCAATGCCGGGAATGAGATAGAATCCATTGGAGGGAGAACCTGTTTCTTTGTCGACGAAGGTACCAACTGTTCCGGAGGGATGATCGATCCAAGTCCAAGCTCCTACGCCTCCTTTGGCAGATAACGTAAAGGTCAAATTCTGACCCCTCATCACACTGATTTGTGGGTCTAACAAATGGGCGTTTGCCAAGGATGTCGGAGTAAACTTTGAGGCAGACAAATAATTCAGTTGAAGCTCATCGTCCTTGATTATAAACTCACAAATTGTTCACTCGTCACTTTCTTCCCGTCGATATTTGCGGTCACATTGAGATGCAAAAACACGTCTGCCGCATCTCTACCATTTGGCAATATGTTGTTCAAACCTTGGGCCTCGTATAAGAGAGAGTTGTTGAGTGTCGGGACGGTAAAATCAAAGGACGTGGTCTTTAACGATCTCCCTGTCCAATCATACCAGGTTGCCTGAGCCGAACCGTTCACGTCTTCCCAACGATCTGAAATGGCGAGAATTTGCAGTGTTTCATTCGAGGCAGTCCAGAATGGATATATCGTGATAGGCGAAAATATTTCAGCAAGCCCATAGTGAAGCACCTTCCACCTTCCGGAGTGCTCGATACTCGCCCAGCTCGGTGCCTGCCAGATATCATTGAGCTGCCATACGAGTGCACCCAGGTTGTTCTCGCTCTGTCCGGCTCCATGCCTGTACCAAGCCACTTCAGAGACGATAGTCATAGATTGGAATACCTGAGTGCTCCAACACCACTGCGCGAAAGTCTGATTACTGTCGGTTGTACCAGGAGTAGGAAGCCAGAGTTCGACGGCCGCTGTCATCTCGCCTTGACCCTCGCCTGCATTGGGGTTAGGGAAGGCGAGAGAAGCGGCCGGTGGGTGGTGTTCTCTGGACATAACGACTGTCGAGTTGAATGAAAAATCTTCGGCTGAGAGCAGAACTTCTTCCCAAGTGTAGAACGACGGCATTGAGTGAAAGCCGAATTCGTTCACGAACCGTGAAACCGGGTATGATGAGTAGTCAAAGGCAACGCTGGCATCGTAGTTGTAACGCTCTGGTTTATACCTGAAAAATCAAGATTATTGCGGTGACAAGGAGCATAGCGCACCTGAGTTTCCATAAATCTCCCCTGGAGTACCATTACTAAATCTCAAAAGATAAGGGTTAAGGCTCAGAACGCCTTTCGTCGTAGAGCAGTCTGTATATGGAAGCTATAACGATATGGTAATCAATTCCTCTACAAGGAGAAATGGCAGTGGTCACCAACTGAGTGTGTTTCCGATGTAACAATGCCCCATAAGAAGTCCTGGAAAAGGGTCACGTACTGTGATCCAGAATCACTATATCTATCCTGAGGTGTAGACTTATAAACGTACCTCGTCCAGAAAGTGTTTGCCATTTTCAACCCATTGATCAGTCCATATCACGATTCCTTCAATCTCGTTTCCACCAGCCCACTGTACAGCACTGGGGTGGCGATTAACCCTTCTTACGTTCTGACGCACTTCGGGCTCTAAATTCTCCAAAAGGAAGTCGTTGATAGGGTATAATGCGTCAGAGAAGATGAGTTCAGACCATGCCATAAGGCCGAGCTCGTCACAAATATCGTAAAAGTCGTAGACTCCACCTGCGACGGAGGCAGAGGAAGGCTGGTATATTCCACCACCCCATACCCTCAGCTAGAAGAATTTGATTGAAGAGAGGCAACGAATTCGAGGTAAGATACATGACATACCATGTTGTGACCGGCCTTGACAGCGCTCTCGAGTAACCAACGCACTTGGTCCGTTGACGTACGAGCGTAGAAAGGATCAAATGGGATGATGTTATTTCCGGACGCGTAGAATGCCTTGCCATTGATCTTGAAATGCCACTGATCTCCGGGCCAGATTCCACGTTGATCAATGTCCGCTTGGCTGTAGCGGGTCTGTGCGAGTTCGATGGTGCGAAACCCAGTTCTAGTGACAAAGTTCACGATAGAAGAAGAGGAGGAGGCGGACAAAACAACATTCAGGTCATATAACTTTGGTGTTCCGAGGTTGTGCGGGTACCATCTCTGAGGTATATGATTCGGAATTGTCCAGATGGCTGTCATCCAGAAGGTATCATTAGTTGAGACAGGAATGTCAGTTTTTTCGAAAGACGAGGTGAGATTGAGTTCATGGAATGAAAGAGTTAAGGAAGATTGTGAAATTGCCATTGCAGAGCGCAAACCCAGAGTAACGTTCACTATCCAGTCGGCATTTTGATTTGGAGGTACCGAGAAGTTTTGTCCTTGCTTGTAGATATCGATAGATGATTCTTCGACGAATACGGGGCCAGAAACATCGTCTGTATTGGAAGCAGGAGGTGACACGGGAGGCGTCCCTGTCTGAGGAACTGATTGCCCGATCGAAGGGAATAGCGTAACAAGATATGCAGGTTTATATATTCCAGTGGGTACGAAGGCTGGCCCCTTTTGCCAAGTCACTCATCATCATATAATAATCAAGATGATTTCAAGTCCGGAACTCACCCAGTCCCACCCGAAGTCAGATGCTACCTTCCGAATCATCGGCCAGATACCAGGGTATTCGAACTAGGATAAGCATGGGCATGAATTCAGGTAAATATAACTTGAAGTAGCATTGCGTACTCCTCCATTCCCTGGAAATTGCTCCACATCAGGTCGAGTACTGACATTCAATGCGTAGAACAATGCCGATTCAAGTGATACTGTGAGGTTATTGTCAGATGGTGACGGTGCTGAGATGGCCGTTGATATATCAAATGTATATTGCCTAAACTGGTTGTTAACCCAGGCCACGGGGTGACCGCCGACAGTCTACATAGAACAAGCATGAAGCTGAGGGTCAAATAGCTCGATGGTGCACTCTCACAATGTTGGCAACTGTGTCAATACCGTATAGGACCAGGAGCGTTGTAGGTAAAGCAGTCAAGTTATCCAAGGCACGCGTGAATGGCGTAAGGTCCGCCGTGTAGGTCCAATTGTCGTTGACAATCCAGCGCTGAGTAAAATCTATCGTTTTGCTTGATCCGATGGATAGGGATGAGCCGGGATCAACAAGCGTACCATTGATTTCGAGCAATGGTTCTGTGATGATACCAGCTTTCAATAGATCCAAATGCGCTTGCGATGGTGGGCCAGAAGCAGGAATTTGAATTGAGCCATTTTGATTCTTCAACGTCCATTCGAGCTGAGCGACATCAAAGATTGTAGCAGAGACTCTCGGAGCTACGCTCAGGAGTACAAAAGACAAGGCCGAGGGCAAAAGCATCCTTGATGGTCAGGTCCACACTGCCTCCATTTATAAGGCATGAACACCAAAGCTCTCACACCATCAATGATGTAATGACGGATGGTTAGTTACATCGTCAAGTCGATGAGAAGGCGGTCTTTTTCCAACATGAAAGTAACCATAGGCCGTTCCTGGACATCGGCCTTATATTTCATGCTAACCAATCTAGAAGCCTTCGTGCTGCTGCAGGCAGTCAGATCAGTTTGCGCACCAAGAAGGACTCGGATAGTCGAAGGCAAGTACAATGGCCGAGCAGGCCGCCAATGGCAGGAGCTGCACTCAAACGCTGGGAAATCTCAATCAAAAACGTCTCTTGCGATATAGATGGGAGGCTCGAGCGGGCCGCTATGCTTTCAAGCACAATCCCTCAATCTTCCCGAAGCATGTAAATTTGTGAGTCGATCACGAGAGCATGGATACAAATTTAAGCGTGTAGATTTTGGGCTTCTTCACAAGCAACGTTCTGGTCGAACCAAATGGAGTCACGTATGCAACGAGTTGTTGAGTTCCTCGTGACCAGATAGTTTTCTGTCTGGCTTTCTTTTAAAAAATCTTTTCGCCAGCAAACTTGACTGAACTTACTTTCCTATCTATCCTTGTACATAAGTTATCTTTGTAAAGAAGTGGCACGTTAATTGCTAAACCCCTTATTTCTTACTTTTTGCTGGTCTCCATACTGAGACTGGCATGTCAATTTGGTTGGCCACTACTATCCTTGGGGAATAATGATTCTTTAGAACTGTACCATCAGCAGGTTTCTAACTGGATCTGGCAGTGGGTCACTCTGGACCAGCTTTACCATTGGCCATTATTATTGCTTGGAAATAGTATGTGTACATTGTAGCATGTGGTCTTGGAAATAGTATGTGTGTAACATAGAATGTGGTCGGCTGTTACCATTCCTTGGGAAAAATGGTTTTTTAGAGCTGTTCCATCCATGTGGTCTTGTTAATAGTATGTGTCTTACACAGCTGTTACTATTCCTTGGGAATAATGATTTTTTGGAGCTGTCCCATGAGTGGATTTTTGACTGGATCCAGCTTGAAATATTGATTCTTTAGAACTGTTTCATCAGCATATTTCTGACTGGATATGGTGATGGTTCCCTCTTGACTGGTATTATTGCTTGGAAATAGTATGATATAGCAGTCATCTTTACCACCCTTGTGTTCCCTCAGTTGATTCCTGACTGGATCTGCTGGCAGGTCACTCTTCCATGAGTTTTTGCTCTTCAGTGGCCATGCATTATACATTACATTGTGGGGCATCTGCTCCAGTGTAGCAGACTCTACTGGTCCTGTAGTGTACATTACAAATCTTGCTCCACTATATTGTATGATAACATACATATGTGTGTCTCTATGTGCTTCTTTCCAGGAGATAAATTGGAGGGTATAAGAGCACTCAGTTCATCAAGACCCTTTAAATCCCATTGCATTGTTGGTGCCATCTATATACAACATAATGGTGAGTAGCTTCTATATAGAAGTTTTCAGAAGGGTTAGTGAGATCAAATATCCATGGTGTTTGAAAAAGTAATGGGTCAGGTCCATATGATGCATATGCTTTGTATTCTGCAAGCATGGCATCCTCTAGACTTGTAAGGTCATCAAGAGAATCTGAGCTTGTGAAATGTGCAGAGCATCTATGTCAAGAATGGCTGATAACCCTTGGTGTGGTTAGCAAGAGGAATGTTTTGCACAAAGTTTGGTTGACTGTTCATTATACTTGGCTATATCTTCTAAAAAAGCCTGGCCTGCAGGTGTTCACTTGATAACCAATTTATGGAGGGTGAGAGGAGATTGTTGGAGGATGAGTGGAGATTATTGGAGGATTAGGGAAGATTATCAGATGATGTGGCAGAGGGACTTGAATTTTGTATTGGTGTATGTTTGGGGGATTGTCAGGGGGCCTCCATGTCTGGACTTCCTCCTCCATGTCCAGACTTCCTCCTCCATGTACAGACTTCCTCCTCCATGTCCAGACTTCCTCCTCCATGTCCAGACTTCCTCCTCCATGTGTGGACTTCCTATTCTGACCACTTCCATGTCTGGACTTCCTATTCCAGCATACAACAACTCACCACTTCCTATTCCAGCACACAATGACTCCCCATGACCCAATCTCCTTCCCTGAGGCTTGCTGTACACCCCTGGGGCTCCCTCCAGATCCTTGGAGATCTCTGGAGGTCATTCTCCTTTTTGGGAAACCTCCAGAACTTTCTGTATTTCCTCTTTGAGCATCTCCTGAGGTTTAGGGTTAGCTCCAGTCATCTGTACAGTTGTTCTCATGCCTCTGCTGCCTGTTGCTGCACCACACCAAGCAGTGGGGATCCTTAGACTTGTTCTCTTTGGATTCCCCTCTGCTAGGTAATGGGTTACCATTGTATTGGTCAATTACCTTTCTAATATACTCTGGATTCCTCTTTGCTAGCCATGTGATTGAGCCACAGCTCCCAGAGGTTGCCCTTACAAGTCTCTAACTCTGGTCTGGAAGCCCCTTATAGCCCATAAGGAGTCCTCTGAGCTTCTATTTGTTGCTTCCCCACCAGGCTTAAACACATGCAGAACTCTATGTCTCAGCTTGCCAATCTAGACAGTCCCCCAGAGGCTCTGGCCCCTCAGGATGAGGCCTGGACTTGCTTGCTACACCTAGAGAACCAGGTGCAATTGACACAATCTTTCCTCACCCACCATACAACTGAACTCTTCACCCTTTGCCAAACCACTGGCCTTATTTCCCAATCCCCCCGGGCATTGTTAGAGTGGCCTGTCCTCTATCACTGCACCACCCCCAGCAGCAGAACCACCCCTGACAGCCCTGGTAGTCCCCAGAGTAGCTCTGATAAATATTCAGGTGCAAATTCCATATCCCACACTCCCTGACACATACAATGGTGACTGCTCTGGCAGAGAGTGCTTCCTTTAGTCCTGCCTCACCTACATCCACCTCAGCAGAGATGCCTTTGACTCTAATGCATTGAAGATAGCCTGGGTACTGTTGTACATGAAGACTGGATCCACCTACATGCTAAAGGTGTTTCAATGCCCTGGAGGTGTCAGGAGCTTTACAGACTGGGCTGCCTTTGAGAAGGACTTCTAGGCAGAGTTCTCCCTGATAGATCCTGCCAAATCTCCTGCTTTAGCACTGTGCAACAGGGAGCAGTATGGGCAGGGAAGGCAGATGTTGGATGAGTACATCAATTCCTTCTGGGTGCTGCTTGAGCAGGCAGCCTACCCAGATGGCCTTCAACCTGTGCCTCATGTTCTGAGATGGCCTGCACCCTGCATTGATAGAGTGGATTGACAACCTTGCTGAGGGCCACCTGGATGATGAGTGAATTGCCTCTTGGTATGAGGTGGCCTGGGATCAGTGGCAGCTCATGGAGATCCAATGGGAGCTATGCTGCACACATCCAACTCACTGCCATGCTCCAGTGGCAAGTCTTCAGCACTCTGCTCCCCTGCTCCCAGCACCAGCCACTGCTCTGGCCTTCCCCACACTGCAACCCTTGCCACCAGGCATCCCCATGGATCTAGACACTGCCTGATAGCATTGCCCCATGCTGCTGCTATGCCAGAGATGTGGCACATGCACCTCCCTCCTAGACTTAGAGGAGGATTTTTAGTGGAGCAACAGATGACTGTCATTAGAAAATGCAATTGAACTTGCCAATATCAATCATTCTAAGACAGAAGAACCTCAGATTCTCCCTTCAGACATACAAACCCCAACTCTGGACTCTGAGCCAGGCTCTCTAACATCAGTCAGGCTCTGCTTGTGTTGCCCCCCTGCCTGGGAATGCCAACTTTCCCAGCAGTATATAGTGGCCTTGAACCCCTCTGCAAACTCCCTGCACCTTGATGTGGAAATCAAGACCATGGACACCCAGCAAACCTGCAGTGTCACTGCCCTACTGGATAGTGGAGCCATAGGACTGTTCCTGGACTTGGACTTCATGAGGTGCCATGGCCTGACTGTGCAGCCACTCTCCAAACCCATTCCAGTGTTCAATATTGACAGGATGCTCAACAAAGCCATTGCCATTAGCTCTATGGTAGATCTTGTCCTCTGCTACTGGAACCATGCTCAGTGTGTGGTCTTTGCAGTTGCCAGCTTAGGCATCAGGACATGATCCTTGGCTTCACATGGCTCCAGGATCACAACCCTGAAGTAGACTGGGCCTGAGGCAAGGTAATAATGAGCTGGTGCCCCCAGAGGTGTTCCACTTGTGCCACTGAAGTCAAGGAAGAGTGCTGGGCTGAGGTTTGAGAGCACACAGCCATCCAGGCTTGTTGTGCAGGCCATCTTCCCTTTGTGGACCTAGACCTTCTAGATCCTCTGCCTCTGGCATTCCCCTGTAGAGAGGCCCTCTACAAGGATGACTGGAGTGGTGGCAGGACCCCAGAGGAGGAACTAGGGGGGGAGTTCTATGGCATATGTGACCTGGAGCTCCTGGACAAGGCAATAGAGGTTGGAGACCAGATCTATGCAACTGCCCTGCATTTGCCACCCTCCATAGCAGAGATCTGGGCTAGCCAGACCATGTTCCAATGGCCAGCCTGGGCCTTTGCTGCCAATGCCCTGCCCTGGGCATTCTGAGACATTGTGCCTCAATACCTCCACACATTTGAGGATGTGTTCTCTAAGGCCTCATTTGACTTGCTCCCAGAGTACAAGCAGTGGGACCACACCATTGAATTGATGCTGGATGTGAAGCCCACCAGATGTAAGGTCTACCCACTACTGCCCAAGGAGCAGGACAAGCTGGACACCTTCCTACAAGAGAACTTGGACTCCAGTTGCATCTGCCCTTCCAAGTCTCCAATGGCTTCTCTGGTCTTCTTCATCAAAAAGAAGGATGGCTCTCTCCAACTGGTCCAGGACTACCAGGTTCTGAATGCCATGACTGTGAAGAACTGCTAACCCCTCCCCCTCATTTTCAAGCTCATCAATAACCTCTGGGGTATGCAGTACTTTCCCAAATTGGACATCCAGTGGGGCTACAACAATGTGTGCATCCATGAGGGAGACAAGTGGAAGGTCACCTTACAAACCAACTGGGGACTGTTTGAACCTCTTGTTATGTTCTTTGGACTCACCAATAGCTTGGCCACCTTCTAGATGATGATGAATGACATCTTCTGGGATCTTATTGCCAAAGGCATAGTGTGCATATACCCCAACAACATCCTCATCTACACCAAAATGTTGGAGGAGCACTGCTGGATCACATGCATTGTCCTGGAACACCTTTGCCAGCACCAGCTCTATCTCAAACTGGAGAAGTGTGAGTTTGAGCAGACCCAGATTGAGTAAGAGATGGACCTGGTGAAGGTAGTGGGTGTGGCAGAGTGGCCAGAGCCCAAGAACAAGAAGGAAGTACAGGCCTTCTTAGGTTTCACTAACTTTTACTGGAGGTTCATCCAGAATTTTTCCCATCACACCCACCCTCTGTTTGAGCTGACTGCTAAGGACACTGCCTGGACTTGGGGGCCCCCAGAGCAGACTGCCTTTGATGCTCTCAAGTGTGCCATCACCTCCAGGCCAGTCCTTCTTTTCCCAGACAACAACTCTCCCTTCCAGGTGGAAGCTGACAGCTCCAACTTTGCCATGGAGGCTGTTTTATCACAACAGTCCCAGGAGGATGGGAAGTGGCATCTGGTGGCCTTCTACTCCAAAAGCTTGAATGTGGTGGAGTGCAACTATGAGATCCATGACAAGGAGATGCTGGCCATCATCTGGTCCTTCAAGGAGTGGCATCACTTTCTGGAGGATGTACAGCACAAGTTTGAGGTTTGGATTGGACCCCACCTCCTCCTTTCATGTGCAATGAGAAGAACCCACCAGGGCCCAAGCCCAAGCCCAAGCCCCAGCCCCCATTCCGTGCCAGCAGGAGGAGTTCAATGCCAAATCCAACATCCTGAAGTCTCTCAACCCTGCCAGAGGATTATTCAACCAGCCTGCCACTCACACTCTGGCCCTCTCTGCTCACCCCCTGGCTAACTCTGTCCCCAGCACCTTCTGCAACTGGGACTAGCCCACCAAGTCCAAATGCTCCATTCAGAAACTCCCCCAACCCCCTCCCCCCAATGATGACCTCACCTCCACTCACACCCTCTCCTACATCAATGAGCTGGAGATCTCCAGCAGGGAACCTGCCCCTCGAGAAGGAGCTCCTGAGCTCTCCAGGGACCAATCCCCCCATGTTGACTTCCACCCCTTCTGGGGATATGCCCCACTCCTCTGCAACAACTCCCCACCCCCTCTCTGACAGCCTCTTGGCCCCAGAGACCCCAGAATGGCTCTTCTCCCTGCACTGCCCTGACCCCTGCCCATTCCCCTGTCTAACCACCCTGCCAATGGCAACAACTTTGGGCCACTGACCCCCAGAGAACCCCCTCCTCCTTGCTGAGCCCCAGGATCTCCCCTGGGCAATGCTAGCCCAAACCCTGGCAGTGGGCCTCCCAATGGCAGACCTCCTGGTGGATGGGGCCTGGCCATGGACAACTTTTCTTGGTGTGGAGGTGGGAATAACTACTACTACTACTATAATGCCAGACCCCTGCCCTGAACCCAAAATGCCCAGGATGACACATGTAATGCACTGGCCCAGGAAGGGAAGCTTGACATTCAGAAACTGGAACCCTTCAATGGCCAAGACCCTTGGAAGTGGCAAACCTTCCTAACACAATGTCTTACAATGTTTCAAGCTAAGCCCAT
>JAGGAV010015631.1:0-39286 GCA_017657295.1 Termitomyces sp. DKA64 | reverse complement strand
CAACCACCTGACTGTCAAAAAAGCTCTCACACTGGCTATTAGGACCCTTCATGGTAGAATGACAGGTAGGGCCTCTAACTTACTGACTCTGGCTCCCCACAGGAATGCATCAGCTCCATCCAGTATTCAACATGGTCATGCTAACTCTGGCCCCAGCAGATCCTAATCCTGGGGTGATGCCTGGCACCCCCACCACCTCTGGTGGTGGTCAACAACAACAAGGAGTACAAGGTGGAGGAGATCCTGGATAGTTGTCTATTATGGCAGTGGTTATAATACAAGGTGAAGTGAAAAGGCTATGGAATCAAGGACATCTCCTGGGAACCCCAGGAGAGTATGCACATGCCTGGACTGGTCAGGGAGTTCCACCAACAACACCCAGACACACCCTGAGCCATTTAAGGAATCTATCCCCTCTCACTGGCAGACCAGGCAATCTGGAACTTCTTCTACCCTATGCATCAAGATGCCACATGCTAGAGGGGGGGGTGATGTCAGGGGACTTCCTTTTCTGACCTCCACCCCTGACTGACACTGACTCTCTGCAACTGAGTCCACTCTCTCAAGGCTTGTTTGATGTCTCCAGGGCATTCTACAGATCCCTAGAGATCTCCAGAGGATTCCCAGAACTTGGCATAATTCCTTGGCAAGCACTTTCAGTTAACTCTGGTTGTTTATATACAGTTGTTCCCATGCCTTTGCCACCCCCTGATGTACCACACCAAGCAGCAGAGATCCCTAGACTTGTTCTCTTTGAATTCCCCTCTGCTAGGTGATTAGTTACTATTTGTATCATTGATTACCAGTTCTAATATACTTTAGATTCCCCTCTGCTAGCTGCATGACTTAGCCATTGCTCCCAGAGGTTGCCCTTACAGTCTGGCTTGATCAATGCAACCTCAAGACCTGAAGACCCTCAGTGAAGCTCACCCACAAATAACTTGGCCCCTTCAAGATCCTCCAAATCCTCCTGGACAGGGCCTCCACAGCATTTGCATCAATCCAGGATGGTATGTAAGGGATGCCTGGGGACTTTCCCCCAGAGCTCAGGCAGGGTACTGGGCAGATGGGGCAGCTTTTGGTGGGCCATTGGTGGAGGAACTTGGTGGATCCAGAGTTGTGGTGGGAGATTGTGGTGGACATTGAGGAGCCCTTGCTACAGCATGAGGAGCTTTTGGGGACTATGGTGGTGCAAATGGAGATGGACTTGGTGATAGCAGCAATGGAGAGGGGTGCCCTAGGGTAGATTCTTTGAGCTTTTTGCTGTTTTATACTTCATTATTATTTTGATCATCCATCCTGTACTTGTAGTTATGTAATTACAACCTTCTTGGTGGTTCTTGTGGTGATGTGTTGTTTCCATGGCACCTTAAATGACAATTCCTGGCTGTTGGTGTGGGTGGGAGTTGAATCCCAGCCAAATCCAGAGGCAAGGATTATGCCCACTGAGGCCATCTGTTCCTGCTAATCCTGGGGGTCCCAGGGCTTGGTGGGATGTTGTCTGTGGAAGTTCTGAAGTTTGGGCAGGGCTCCAGAAAGGTTTCTCCAGGGTCTCAGGTGTCATCCTTGGGCCCATAGCCTTTCCAATGGACCAGATACCAAAGCTGACCATGGATGAGGTGAGAGTTGAGGATGATGTCAACCTTGTAGTGGTACTTGTTCTTGACCTCAACAGGTGGGGGTCAGCCTAGGTGCTGGCCAGGGAAGGGGTCAGGGTCATACTTCTTGAGGAGTCACACATGGAAGATGGGGTGGAGGCCCTTCAGTCCTGGGGGCAGGTCAAGCTTATAGGCATGAGTCAAGACCCTCCAGAGAATCTTGAAGGGACCAAGTTGCTTATGGTTGAGCTTCACCAATAGCCTCTGGGTCTTGAGGTTGTGCCAGTCAAGCCAGACAAGGGTGCTGGGGGTCCAGTTGGGGGTTGTTTCACATCAAGTGTCAGTGTGCTTGGAGTATGCCCAATTGGCAGTGTTGATTTCCTCCTGGAGGAACTGGTGAAGGGACCAGAGGTCCTCAGCAACTTCATGGGCAATGTGTGAGGGGATGTCCTTGAAGGACAGGGAGAGCCAGGGGTTGTAGCCCTTGTTGGTAAAAAATGGGGAGATCCTGGTAGCAGAGTGGGGAGTATTGTTGTAGGTAAACTCAGCTAGGGGTAATTCTGCATGCCAGTTGTTCTATAAGTAGTTGACATAGAGGTGGAGGTACTGTTCCAGGGTCTGGTTTACTCATTCAGTTTGCCTGTCAGTCTCCAGGTAGTATGCAGTTGACAGGTTGGTTTTAATTTTGAGCACCTTGCATATGGATTGCCAGAAATGGGATACAAACAGAGGTCTGTGGTTGGAGATGATGTTGTCCAGGAGTCTGTGCTTGGAGAATACATGTTTGAGAAATAGTTTGGTGAACTCTGGAGCATTGTCAGTGGTGTGGCAGGGGATAAAGAGGGCCTGCTTGGTGAGGTGGCAGATGATGACAAGGATTGCATCAAAACCTTCAGAGTTGGGAAGTTCAATGATGTAATCCATTAAAATTGAGGCCCAGGGGTGCTGGCCAATGGGGAGGGGTTTCAATAGTCCATGAGGATGACAGCAGGGTACCTTGGCCCAGAGACAAGGTTTGCAGGCCCTTATGTAGTGCATGACATCCTTCTTCATTCCTGGCCAAAAGTAAGTGTGGGAGATGAGCTGAAGGGTCTTACAAATTCCTGGGTGTCTTTGGAGCTTGTGGTTGTGGTGTTGCCAGAGTATGTCAAGGCAAACAGATTTATGGTCCAGAGCATAGATTTGTCCATTCTGGAGCAGAAGGGAGTGGTCTGGAGACAGTGTGAAGGGCTTTTTGGTGTTCAACTTGTTGGTGGGGTTGTTGCAGGAGTCATGCTGGGTGAAGAAGGAGTCTGGGGGGGAGTTTCTGATTTGGTGGAGGATTTATGGTCTGGAGCATAGATTTGTCCATTCCAGAGCAGGAGGCAGTGGTCCAGAGACAGTGTGAAGGAGTTTTTGGTGTTCAACTCATTGGCAGAGTTGTTGCAGGGGTCATGCTGGGCAAAGAAGGAGTCCAGGGGGGGAGTTTCTGATTTGGTGGAAGATTCCTTCTTCATTTAAAATCAGTATGGCATGTAGATGCTCAGGGGGGATTACCACTCAATGGTTAAATGTGTTCCATTCAGCTTCAAAGGACTTTTTCAGATACACATTGAACCTCTGGGTGAGCACATTGGGTTTTGTGCCAGGTTGTCCAGGGTGATAATGGATGGTAAAGTCATACTCCAAGAGGATTTCAGACCATCAAGCTTGGCAGTGGCTGAGCTGTTTGGTGGTCATGAAGTATTGTAAATTGTTGTGGTTAGAGTAGACTTGGATTTGGTGTGGGAATCCCTCAAGGTAGGCCTGCCATTAATGGAAGGCTTTGACAATTGCAAGAAGTTCCTTATT
This sequence comes from Termitomyces sp. DKA64, assembly GCA_017657295.1. Taxonomy (NCBI): domain Eukaryota; kingdom Fungi; phylum Basidiomycota; class Agaricomycetes; order Agaricales; family Lyophyllaceae; genus Termitomyces; species Termitomyces sp. DKA64. Next base: position 35,858 of record JAGGAV010015631.1, on the reverse strand, counting down.
GTAGATGTCATAGTTGAGCTCCATGGGGATCATGGATCATCAAATGGGTGTAGAAGGTGATGAGGCAGAGGTCCCTTCCTCTGGAGTTGGACTGGGAGAGTATTCCAGTGATAGCATAGTTAGAAGCATTGCATTTGAGTACAATCAGTAGAGAGGGGTTGAAGTGGTGGAGGACCAGAGCAGAGGTGAAGGCCTTGAAGAGGAGGAACACACTTTGGCACTTGCTGTCCCATTCCCAAGGAGTGTCCTTCTGCATGAGTCAGTTGAGGGGTTTGGTGATTCTAGAGTAATTATCAATGAATCAGCAATAGAAGTTAGCAAACCCTAGAAATGACTGTACCTCCTTGATGTTCCACAGCAGGGGCCAGTTGAATATGGCTTCAACCTTAGCAGGGTCCATACATATGCTGTCAGGAGTGATGATAACTCTGAGGTATTCAACCTCCCTCATGTGGAAGGAGCATTTCTTGGGTTTGGCATGGAGGTGGTACTCCTGGAGTTGTTCTAAGATGCAGCAAACATGCTCCAGGTGCTCCTCCAGTGAGTTTGAGTAGATCAGGATGTTATCTAGATACACAATAACAAAGATGTTGTTCATGTCATGGAAGATATTGTTCATGAAATACTGGAACATGGTGGGGGAGTTAGTCATTCCAAAGGGCATTACTAGGTACTCAAAGAGGCCATAGTGGGTGCAGAAGGTGGTCTTCCATTCATGTCCCAAAGTGATCTGGACATTGTTGTAGCTAGACCAGAGGTCTATCTTGGTGTAAAACTTGGCACTGCAGAGACAGTCAACAAGCTCTCCAATCAGAGGGAGAGGGTACTGGTTCTTTTTGGTAACTTTATTAAGTCCCTGGTAATCCACACAAAGATGGAGGGAACTGTCCTTCTTCTTGGTGAAAAGGACAGGGGCTCCAACAGCAGAGATTGAGGGTCAGATAAAACCCTTTTCAAGCATGTCATCAAGGTAGTCCTTGAGAGCCCAAAGTTTGACCTCCAACATGTTGTAGATCTTGCCAAAAGGAGGGGAGGCACCATCTTCAAGATTGATTGTGTGGTTATAAGATCAATGCAGGGGAAGTTCCTTTGTGCTTCCTTCAGAGAACATGTCAGCAAATTCATGGTACTCCAGGGGAACTACTTTGCATAATATCTGTTTCTCTGTCTTCAGAGTCTTGGGTGATGTGGTGCTGGTGCAGAGGTGTTCTCCCAGGAGTGTTGGAGTGATCTGGAGTTGGAAGGTGGGGGTACTGTTCTGCAGGATCTGTGCAAAGGGGACTGCATTGATGATTTTGATATTGAGGGTTTCTGAGTCAATGGTGTCTGATGTCAGGGGTGCAGTGGTGGAGGCTGGGGTTGTTGGGGCAGGCCCCTGTATTGGTTGCAAGGAATGTTGGGGGGAAGCTGTTGGGGCATACCTGCAGGAATTCAGGGTGGGGGCATCTCTTCCTCCTCTCTAGGATCATCCTTAGGCAATGTGGGGATTCTGGTGGCTCCAGTATCATTGGAGGCCCAGTTGGGGTCACCAGGGTCATGGGGGGAGTAGGGATGGAGGGTGATAGTGGCTGCTAAGTGAGCTTTAGGGCCAAGGAACTGCATGGTGAGGTCCTACTAGTTGATATCAGGATTGACATCATGCAGCCAAGGGAGTCCAAGCACAATTGGGGTTGCCTCTGGGAGTTGGGTGACAAGGAGGCAGGTTGGGAATTGCAGGCCATTGTTGAGTGTGAAGGAACCAGAGTGGAACTTGGTGATCCTGGCCATGGTGGATCTTCCATTGAACAGCTATAACTCCAAAGGCATGTCAAGGGATTCTGGAGGAGGTCAAGCTGATCACTGACAAAGATTCTGGGGGCTCCACTGTTGATGAGGGCACAGAGGATGATAGGGGAGTTGCCAAGGTGGGCATTGATGACAAATGATTGTGCAGATTGGGAGTGGAGCTGTGGGGGGGGTTGGGAAATGTCAGGGATGACTCTCAAAACATTGTGAGTAGGGGGAATGTTGAAGGGGACAGGCCCCAGGTTGGGCAAGTTGTCCTGATCAAGGTAGAGGGTGAAGCTTGGCCAGTCAATATGAGGGTTGGTCACTTGGAGCTAGGAAAACCCAAGGATGAGGGGGGCAGAGGCATGCAACTTTGTGACTAGTAGCCAGAGGTCCTGCTGTTGCCCATTGGCAAAAGTGATCCTCATTTCTACACAGTGGGTGATATTGCCTGCAGAGGTCAGATCGCCATCAAAGAGTTTTAGGGGGATCAGGAGGGGGAGGCATTGGGGGGGTTGCAGAGCAAGGGCTGCCAGAGATTCATCAATGAAGTTGTCTGTTGCACCACTGTTGATCAGAGTAGGCACGGGGTTGGAGGTGAAGGGGAGGGTGGTACAGAGAAGGAGGTTGTGGGCAGAATGCAAGGGGAGGTGAGTTGGGAGGGTGTCTAAGGCAATTACCATTGTGCAGAGGAGAGTAGCTGGGGTGGAGAAAACATTGGAGTCTGATCTGCAATTTAGTGCATCTTCAGGACCTAAACTGCTGGGTTGTTTTCTGTGAACTGATAGTCACAGTCCTCTCCATCAATGGTCCAGATGGCATGTCCCATCATCTGGTGTTTAGGGCAATCATTGATGAAATGACCCTGCTTACCACACAGAATACATGCTCCTTCCTTTTGTCAACATGCCTGAGTCTCTGCTGGGACATTGATCCAGGGCCAGTCCTTGATCTGATTGGTGCACAGGGCCTCCTGATCATTTGTGGAGTCTGGGGAAATGTCAGGTTCAGGGTCTAGAGGGCCTAGAGCATTGCAGAGATCAGCAGTGTTAAGTTGGGCAGAGAGTCAGGGTCTGGGATTCCAAGGGGTGTTAATCAGACCTCATCTGGGGGAGAACTGGGGTATGGAGTTAGCAGGCATTGCAGGAGTGGTGGTTCAGGGGTTGTTGGTTGCTCTTGATTGCCAACCTGGGTTACTGGATGGGTTCCAGTTGTTTCATGGGCCTTGGTTCTTGCTCTGGTCTTCCCAATAGTGCTGATCAATCTGGGTGACAAGCACCTTGTATCTGTTGTATGTGGGTTGTTTAGGTGTGAGGTAGAAGACATTCTTAATCTGCTGTGGGAGGGCGTGGCAAAGGGCAAAATGGAGAGCATTGTAGTTCCAGCCAGTCTCATAGGCCTCCTGTTTGAACTGGATGATGAAGGTCATGAATCATTCATTGTTGTGCATCCAAAGGTTGTAGAGGTTTTCTTCTGCCTCTGCTACAGTGTCAAATACTCTGAACTTACTGGAGAATTCCTGTGTGAAGGCAGGCCAATTAGAGAGTACCAGATTGTTGGGGTCAAACTGGAGCAATGCCATGTAGTGGTCAAAGGCAATGCCCTGTAAGTAGGAGGCAGCAAAGGCTACTCATGAGCTCTCAAGCTGGAAAGTGATGGGCTTAGCTTGGAACATTGTAAGACATTGTGTCAGGAATGTCCACCATTTCTGGGGGTCTTGGCTGTTGAAGGGTTCTGGTTTCTGGATGTCAAGCTTATCTTCCTGGGCCAGTGCAGTGTGTGTGTTGTCCTGAGCATTTTGGGTTCAGGGCAGGGGTCCAGCATTGTAATAGTAGTAGTAGTTGTTTCTGCCTCCATGCTGAGGGGAAAAGTTATCCATGGCAGGCCCCATCCACCAGGGAGTCTGCCATTGGGAGGTCTGCCATTGGGAGGTCTACTGCCAGGGTTCAGGCCAACATTGCCCAGGGGGGGTTCTGGGGCTCAGCAAGGGGGAGGGGGTCCTCTGGGGGTTGGTGGGCTGAGATTGTTGGTGTTATCATGGTAGTTAGGCAAGGGAATAGGTGGGGGTTGGGGTGGCACAGACTGCCCTAGGGGCTCTGGAGCTGAAAGGCTGCTGGAGAGGGGGCAGGGGGTTGTTATGGGGGCAGGGCATATCCCCAGGAAGGATGGAGGTCAACATGGGGGGGTTGATCCCTGGGGAGCTCAGGAGCTCCTTCTCAAGGGGCAGGTTCTCCACTGGGGTTCTCTGGTTCATTGATGTAGGAGTGGGTGGAAGCAAGGTCATTGTTGGGAGGTGGGAGGTAGGGAGGTTTTTGAATGGGGCACTTGGGTTTGGTGGGCTGGTCCCAGGTGTGGAAGGCATTGGGGACAGAGTTAGCCTGGGAGTGAGTGGAGAGGGCCAGAGTGTGGGTGGCAGGCTGGTCAAATAATCCTCCAGCAGGATTGAGGAACCTCAGGATGTTGGACACAGCATTGAGTTCTTCCTGTTGTTAAGCAATGGGGGTCAGAGCCTTGGCTGGGGCCCTGGCAGGTTCCTCCCATTGCACATGGAAGGAGCAGGTGGGATCCAGGGAGTCTTCAAAGCAACAGGGGTTTGGACTGGTGTGGATTTCATTGACTAGTGCATGGAGTTCTTCTTGGAGGCCAATGTCAATTTTGAGGGTGCTCCAGATGTTTTCAGGAAGGGTGCCTTGTTGGTAGCACTCATAGAAGTCCAGAAGGCAATCCACCCAGGTCTCCAGTGTTCCCATAATATTTTGGTGTCCCAGACTGATGAGGAGGGCCCTTGCCCTCTTGGCAAATTCCATGGGAGCTAGGCAGAGCAAGCAGAGGACTTCATCATGTTGTTGGATGTAGGCTTTGACTCTTTTCTGCCTAAGGGAGGGTGGGGCTTGGACAGGAGGGGCAGCAGAGAGTTGGGGCCATGAGGGAAAATATCTGTCAAGCTGTTCTGGGGGGACCAGGGCTGCAGCAGGAGCAGGATAGGCATAGTAGGCCCTAGGGGAGAAGGCCAAGGGGGCTGGGGCCATAGATGCCCAAGAAGCTAGCAAGGTTTCAGGCTGTAGCCAGGGGTAGGTCCCTTCAATGGGATACAGCAAGGGGCAGTGCCAGTTTGGAGGTGGGCCCTGACTAATGGATGGGCCATAGGGGGCATGGTTTAGTTCCAGGGCCCAGTACTGTGGGGTGGCTGTAACATAGCAGTCAGGCATCAGATACAATGGGGAATAATAGGGGTTGGAGACCAGCCTACTGTAATAGTCAGTTAGGTAACTGGTAGGCAGGTATGTGGGACTGTAGTTAGACATTGGGAACAGGGTAAGGGGAGAGTCTTGATATTATGTCAGGTTCCACTGACCTAGGGGCTCAGCTACACTGGGTGAATACCTTACTAGGCAGACATAACATCTAAACCTACAATCCCTAACTCCAGTGAGCTCCAGAAGAGTGAAACAGGATAGGGAGAGGAGATAGTGGAGGTCCAGGGAGGTCTGGGGTGTTCCTGTGGGATCTATGGGGGGGTGGAGTGATTGGGTGAGTGGGAGATATATAGAATGCCAGAGTATTAATGACAAACTCAGTGAGTCCAGGCTACAAGTACAGGAGGTCCTGGAAGTTGAGATGAGGTGAGAGATGGGAATAAGATGAGATGATACTTTAGGAGACAGACAAGAGATGAAAAAGGAAACTGATAAGATCAAGACTGGTAAGACAGAAACAGATGCAATTGAGAAAGAGATCAGATTCAACAAGACAAGATGGAACAGAGAGATGGAAATATGCAAGACATAACAAACACAAGAATGTAGGTAATATCAAGACTACCTAGCTACTTCCTACACCATGGCTTAAATACCTGCAGGGGGAACTCCTCCAGGGTTGCAGGTCTGAGATCAGGTTGTGCAGGTGGGTCTTGGGTGCAGTTGTTTGGGCCATCCTGAGACTGGCTAGTTAGTGGCATTTTTGGATTGGTATGTAACTGTGATGTGTGCCAGGGCAGATGGACTTACCCAGAGTCTGGGGGGATCTTGGGAACTGCCAGAGAAGCATTGGGGTTTTCTGGAGAAGCCTCAGGAGTTGCCAGAGTGGGCGCTGGGGGGTGGGAAGATGTTGTGGATGTTGGGGGCGAGGAGGAGTATGTCCCAGGCCTGCTGGGGTGGTCTGGAGGAAGGTCCAGGGTCCAGCAGGGGTTCAGAGATGGTTCATGACAAGGTCATCAGCACTGCCTCTGCAGATATATATGAAATATAGACAATGAGAAAGGGACAATGATAAGGGTCAATATTTAATGTGATGGGTGAAAGGATATGGTGATCAAATCTTTGCCTGAAGTAACCCCAGGCAAACCCTCCTCACACTTGCCCGAATCAGATATGAAATGTGACCTAGATATGAAACATGACCTAGATATGAAACATGGCCTAGATATGAAATGACTGCAAGTAAACAGCTTCTATATAGTGCATCACTTCTTTAATTCCTCCAGAAATTATTTTGAGTAATGCTATAACTATCATCTTTTGATTCTGCAGCATGGATTTTGTATCAATGAAGCCAAAAAAAAATGGAGTAAAATCTGCAATTGCGAGGATAATTGAAATTTGGTATTCTATCTCATTTTGACCATGTCCTGTCAGACAAATACAAAAATGTTGGAATATGAGTTTCCTGTTCAAGCAAACGATGCATTCTCGTGACACGCTAACTTTTTTTGTATCCAAGACAGAATTTCCATGTATTCGGTGCCGTTTGTATATAATGTCCGTTGACTTCTTACTTGACCCACTTGTTTTATATGTACTCATTTTGTATAAATGATGCTTGATAGTACAATGTACACTATACGTTTACCCCTCTCAATACTATTGTTCACTGTTGGTGACGGTCCCTTCAACAGAATAATATTCCTCAAAAGAGACGTATAGCTACAAGATCATGATACATGTCAATTTACAATAGTTTAGGCATATAAGACGCATGAGAGTGGCGCGGGGAAGCTTTGAATGTGAAGGGGTGAATTTGTGTGGACAAAATTTGAAACTCAGAATCGGCATCCCCTTACTATACTTAGGTGTTTCTTCAACACTCACGACATGACTTTTTGCGAAATTTTGGCAGGGGTCACGGACCTGTCACGTTTCATTTCATGTTCAAAATGCATCTATTGGGATGTCTATGGCATCTCCACATTAGCAAGAAAAAAAAATACAAAATTTGATATTCCCTACCAGAGATGTAGTACTCAACGTCTCTAAGGGATCTGTTGAGTTATGGGTGAAAGCCGAAGTCATCCAAAGTTTCATCCGCCGATAGTAATCCAGAACATATATCACAAGCTCGTTCGATACCTCCATTCTCGCGATCTCATAGCAAACAAATCATTGTTGATGAATGGATACGGGCAGCCAGTATGGCCTCACTCGTTCGGTGAGCCGTTCAAATGCATTCTTTTGCTTTGCTCATGTCGGGCACGCTTTAGCCATCTTCTACTACGAGGGTTTCTGAACTGCGTCCTGCAACGTTAACAGGCTTTTGATTGTTTTTAAGGCATCATTCATCGGCCGACTCCATTTTCTTTGTAGGACCAATCAAGGACCAAACCCGATCCAGCCAGTTGTCAAAGGGAACACCGACAGCACTCAGGCTCGAACTGTTTGTTCGACGCGCAGCGGGGTATACAGGCCCCAGAATCCATTGTTATTAAACAGTATATAACATACCTGGTGGCAGAGATACGTGTTTGCTACGGTATCATAAAGTCCATACTCAGTCATCAACTTCTGCCGTTAGTGACAGTCTCCCCAAACATAGCCGTGCCACCAGTGCACCGTCGAGAGGGATAGAGTTTCCTTGGAATCCTTGAACGTACTTGGGCTGTGGCAGGCCTGGGCTCGTGAAATATCTACGAGGGCGAGATGAATAACCAGAGATACTGAGTGGGAGATTGCTCACTCATTACCCCAGAAACCATAATGTGTCATGCCGAGGGCACGCGTTGTGTATTCATAGTCAAAGGCAAAGCCACCAGGGAAGAAGAATTCCATTACTGTTGACCGAGGTGTTGGTTTCATCCAGATGAGAGACGTCAAACCATTTCCGTGAACGCCCATCATAATCTGTCCAGTTTTGAGAAGCGCACGAAGTAAAGAACAAGTAGTCGAACTCACGGTGGTCCTTGCAGCCAGCTCAATTTGTTCAAGCCGAGACATTTTCTCAGCAGCTACAACATTAACCTCGAAACCATACTGATCCCTCAACTTGTACAATTCTTCAACAAGCTTTTCGTGATCCTCTTTGATCAACATCCGCCTTCCCCACTCTTGTCGTGAGATATACGTGATGACCGGTGTGTTCGTTGTACCGCTACCAACACTGATGTCCAGGCCTGTGAACTGCATCACATTGTTCCTCATTGTCATCCACCAATAGGCGCTGCCAGGCATTCCGAACGACGCCGACGCCGACCGTTGGAATCGCGCGAAATTGTGAGTAAGCATAGAAGCAGAGCGGTCCGCAAGAACGACACGGTCGAAGACGAAAGGGCGGCCCATTTCAGCGCGGTCCCGCCAGTCATCCTTGAACTCCATGACTAGAGAAGGAAAACTTGAGCGTATGACCCATTCATTCATGGAGGCGTAGTCACGCCAGTGGTAGGCGTCAAGACGGTTAAACATGATGCGGCGGACGGGTGGCAAAGAAGTCTTCCCGTCATCTGGTATTGTCAGGTCTAATGAAGCATACGTGTGCCAGAGTCCGAACCATAATTCTGCAGACCAATGGTAGTAATGGGTGACACTACGTGTTTCTTAAGAATAAGCCCAGCGGATAGCTTTTGAGGAGGATGGTACTCACAACTGGTATGGGTCATTGATGAAATACTTGATATATGTCAGAGCGTTGGCCATAATAAGATTTCACAGAACATACGTTCACGCCGTCTAATAGATGTGCGCCCATTCCAAACAAAGTCTTTGCCTCCTTTGTGCTAATTACCCGAATGTCCTCATCTGTTGGGAGTCGCGAAGCCACTGCTTCCTTCCCATTCTCGATGAATAAGCCTTTCGAATACATATGCGTCACATTGGGTACTTTCGAAGGCTCGTCGGAGACAATGTATACGACTCCTTTGAGAACATAAAGCTTGTCGAGGACGGTCCAACCTGATGAGATTGTCAGAAGTTGAGCAGTATTCGAAATTGTGCGTGCGTCAAACACATACCTGGCGCGTGCGACAGCACCCGCGTCTCCGGAACGGGTGATGATCCCCACGTAAGGTGTGTATCCAGGTACTGAGCTTTACGGCGGTATGTTGTATTGTCGACGGACGTGGATGACGAAGGGGTATGTGTTGAATTCGTTAGTACTAGTGGGCTGGTATCACTGAGAACTTGCGGGTCGTCGGATTTGGACTTATAAGTCAGGAAACGAAGTACAAAGTATAGGACCACAACGAGAAGTAATTCTCGCCGTGCCGGTGTCGCTGGAGCCATCGTCGCCAGTGAGACGAAAACGACAAGTTTATATTATATGCAACCTCACCTTAAAGCCTCCAACGACGTTTGATCGCCGAACTCTTCGGAAGCAAGTTCAATTGTGATTACTCAGATAACCTCCACAGGAAATGACATAGATATGTGTACATTGGGCTTTAGAGATACAACTTGTCTCTACAGACAGTATCTGGGCGACTTCTGAATAGTAGCACAGGAGAAACGTCAAGCAGTATCAAAGTCCGGGTAGCTAAAATTTAGAGAAAGCAGATACTCATCATCGTTCTCGTCTGACTCGGCCAGATGAGGGTACGATGGAATGTCCCTAAGTTTGCTAAGAATATCTAGGCCCAAATCATCGTCCGGACTTGTCGAGCGAATGTAGTAAGTCTCGAAGACACTTCGAAGAGGCGTAGAAGGCGGCGGAGAATCGTCTGATGTCGCAAAACTGGACTCAGAACCTGAGTTGGATATAGTACGTCGTTGAGGGTCCAAATCCAGAGCAGACGGCATGTCGCTGATTGGGGCAGTGGATTGAACACAAGGCTGCTCTTCATCAAGTAGGAATGTAGGGTTTTGCTGCGTAGATGCTATATTCTCGACCAGCAGATAGCTAGGACTTCGAGCAGGAAAGCTTTGAGTGGACGCAGGAGTTGGAGACAATGGTACGTCTTCGTCTCTCAACTCGGGCTCTAAGGTTCCGCTAATGACATCACTTTCTCTCGCAAACGCGGATGGTTCTGGTGTCAACGTCTGAGAACGAGCTGGCGAGACTTCAAGAGGACGATCGCGAGTAATACACGCACCCTCATTCGATGTCGGAATATGAGGAAGGAGAGATGGAGAGTTTGGAAGCGGACCAGCAATCCTCTCTTCCATTTGATATGTGGAAGGTTCCGGTGTCGACGCTCGAGCACATGAAGAAGAGTCTTCGTGATAACGGAGAACATCATTCAGAAGCTCGATTTTAATGAGATGCTCTGGTGTCATCGCAGCAACTTGAGGGGAGGATGGCAAAACATTAGCAGACCGCCGTGAAGGATCGTCGTCTGTGTGCTCAAACGGTATAAGAGGTTCTGATGATGACTCTTGGGGAAAGGATAAATCTTTATCAGGAGAAGACGACAGACTGACTTTCTCAATCAGTGAGAGAGTTTCTGCTCCTGATATCGACGTTTCGGGAATAGAATGAGCTATCCCATCATCTCCTTCCTCGATCTCAATAGCAACAGGCGCAACGTCGGGCTCAGGTTTCTTGTTAATACCCTGAATAATCTCCAGCAACACCCTTGAACCATGCAATGCCCGTGACAGGATTGGATCTCTTTCGAGGGCCACGGTAGTTGCCACCTTCACTTTCACATGGGATGCTTCAACGCCAGAGACTTCTATCCGCTCCAATATAGGAGGCCTAAATTCAGGCTGGAGCTTCGGTTCATCCATGTCGGTGTCTTCAATTGGGCGAGGCGAAGTGATGGGCGTAGTTACGACCTGGGATGCCCTGTCTTCAATCTCCTGCACCACACCAATTACATCATTTTCACCTAGGACAGCGTCACCAGCCCGCTCTAGCAAGACATCCAGGTCCACACAAGCATCTCCGTGTCCGTCTATCGGTGACGGTATGGGCACAACGTCGACAGCAGATACCACATCGTCCCATTCTGCCTCATTCCCTCTCGCGTGCTGATTCCTAACACCCGCCTCCACTGTCCCAATCTCAATCTCCCCACCCTCAATCTCCAAAATCTTTTCGACATCCGGCACATCAGCATGGAGCACAACAAGCGTCTGTATCTCCTCGGTGCCGCTCCGCACCGGCGACGCGTCGACAGATTTCTCCACCTCCATCATCTGCCCAACTGGACTTTCCACCCTCTCATGCTCCCTCTGTACCAGCATTTCCTCAACCACGCTCTGCACCTGCCCAACTCTGCTTTGCACTGATGCCTTCACAGGCAGTTCCTCCTTCTGCACTTCAATCGCATTTTGCACCTCCGCCTCTATAACAGGTTTTACCATCTGTACTTCCACAACCGGCTGTTCCGCCTCCACAGGCTTAGCCACCCTCCTTTTAGCTTTTGGCGGGAGACAGCTCTGCGCAAAAAAGCGCTCCGTCAGCTGGCCCGCGATGAAAACACTCCTGGTGCTCTCATTATAGGGGCCCACCTGTTCCTGTTCCTGACCCTGGGCCTGGTTCTGGTTCTGCTCTTGCTTGTTCATCCCAAACTTACCATTATCCTCCAATGTAATTGAAGGGGAATATACGAACGCCAATTGGGATTGGAACAGCGCTTCTTCGAGATCGGCTTGCTCTCGTTGTTCGAGTTCGAAATGCGGGTACGGATCAAAGTCCAGGGCCGAGGCTGGTGTGGGTGTGGGTGGGCAGGATAGGTAGCTAGTCGGTTCTTCTACTTCCTCTTCCAATACCTTTTCTACCTTAGCATCTTTCACGCCCACCTCTACGTCATGATACCCCTCTTCCTTATCTGCCTCCACCAATGCGAACTGCATCTCCGGGTGCATAGGCTCTCGCACACTGGACACATCATCAACCAGTACGAACGAGAATGGAAGAGTGGGGACTGTTGATAAAGCGTCCTCCTCCTCTACATCGACCTGAGGTCCCCCTTCCTCATTCGCCAAAGGCACACCAGCCTCCATTGCAGACGCCACCGACATTGATTGAAAAATCGCCTCCTCCAAATCATCCTGCTCCTGTTCAATCGCCCATAGGTCAGCGGTTGGACTTGGCTCAACCAACCGAGACTCTTCCTTGACAATTACCGCTTGCTCATCCCCGAGGCTAGGAGTGGAAACTTGATGATTGACATATGTATCTTCGACACCCTCGATTTTGATCGTTAGCTTAGCTGGGCTGTTATCCACGTTTACGTCTCTGGTGACGGAACAAGTGATAATGTTATCAACCGAAGGGGTTAGGGACGTTATGTCTGCCTCTCCCTCCTCTTCCTGAAGCCGTACACGAAGTTCTATGGGGGAGTTATCGACAAAATGATAATGCACAGTATTCAAGACCATTCCTTCACCTTTGACAATGGGAAGGAACATCACACCCTTCCTGAATGTCTCTCCCTTCAACTTAGACATGGATTCCATCACACCTGCCGTAACATGTGTAGGACTCGGATTGCGCTCGGGTTCAGGTTCAGTTGTCAGGGTCGGGCTGGGTGTGGAATTGGAAGCACAAGTGAGCGTGGGCTTCTGCCTGACCACCTCAACCGCGGGCAACTCAGAAGTAGGTAACCCCTTCTCGTTGTCGTCATCAAACATGACATTCTGACGTTTACGGCGCATCTCTGCAGGCGACGGTGCAGCAGGAAGCTTTGTCTTGACTGGTCGTGGACCGGTTGGGGTTTGGGGTTGTGGCCGGGAAGATGCGGACTTGGATTTGTATTTGGGATAAGAAGGGCGTCGGAGATCGAGGTATTTCGAAGGAGAAGCAGGCGTGCTTGGGCTCGCGACGGGCGTTGGAGTCGGGAGAGGGACGGGTCTGAGGCGAGTGGGCCTAGATCTTGGTGGCGAGGTATCGTCTTTGGAGAGGTCAATTATCTCACTGATTTGCGTTGTATGTCGTCGTATGCGCTTTCGAGGCCAAAGATCTTCGTCTTCGTCAGAAGAAATTACAATGATTTCTTCAGAACCTAATTTGCTCGTGTGGAATTAATTTAAGATCGATATAATGCCATACGTACTCGATAGAGGCTGAGGAAGTGCTTTCGGTCTTTTCTTGGAGGGAGGTGTTCTAGAAGAGGCTGTGGCGGTAAGGTCACCCAAAGACTTCCAAGGCAGACGAAAATCTACACCTACGGTTCGTATTCTCGCGGCGTTTTTGCTGCTCCATTTCAGCGACCCATTGGGAGAGTCCGTTGGGAGGCAGTGGCGTACGGTCCTCGTTAGGACTGCGAAGGCGTATCTTCGATTTCAGGAAGCCCGTCTTTGACCTTGTCCAGTGTGCGTCGGTTGGAGGTCGGGATGGGCCAGGGCTTGGGTCTCTGCAGCGAGTATAATATGCTTTAGTTGCGCATGCGGATTGTGCCTTTGATATCGAGCGTGTTGCGGGTCGTGTGGGAGCGACTGTGGATGTCGCTAAGCAAAAAAGTTAAGATAACCGGCAGATGGATGCTCGATGAAGCACGTACTGGGAGAATCTGTCTTGTGTTTCTTGCTCGACGTATTGGCCACTTGGACCGCCTTGCGCTTCCGGTTCTCGCTGGGCATGATGGAGAGAGAACAGACTGTCGGACGTCCAACACGTTGTGTCGTTTGTCAGATTTCCCTAGCTCACCCCGCATGTCCAAATTTGGCTAACACGCGCTGGCTAATATTATAGAGCCACGACAACTTGGACTGACCAAGTATGTAATGTAAGTACCAGTGTTGTATCTAAGTTCTTGTTAAAGTTTGACCCCTATAGGAATACACAACATGAGTATGTTGTTCTCAGTCTGTAATTTGTTCTGCTGTAAGGGCAATCTCTAGAGTCTCTGGCTAACTCACACAACTAGCAGAGGGAGACCCAAAGTTTGTTGAACATCTACAGGTAGATTTAGGGTGCTAACTACTCATCTGGCAGATGGAGATCCAAAGAGAACAAGTCTAAGGGTTCCTGTAAGGGCAACTTCTAGGAGCAATAGCTAAGTTATGCAGCTAGCAGAGGGGAATTCAAAGTGTATTAGAATAGTAATCAATGATACAAATGGTAAACTAACCACCTAGCAGAGGGGAATCCAAAGAGAACAAGTCTAAAGATCCCCACTGCTTGGTGCAGTGCATCAGCAGGTGGTGAAGGCATGGAAACAACTGTGTAGGTGACCAGAGTTAGCTGAAGTGTGCAATGAGGGATCATGGAGAGTTCTGGGGGTCTCTGGAGATCTCTGGGGACCAGTAGAGCACCCTGGAGTCATCAAACAAGCCTCAGAGAAGTGGAACTGGGTGAGGAGAGTCAGTGTCAGACAGGGGTGGAGGTTGGAAAAAGGTAGTCCCCTGACATCACCCCCCTTCTAGCATGTAGCATCTTGATGTGCAGGGTAGAAAAAGTTCTGGATTGCCTGGTCTGCCAGTGGGAGGGGATATATTCCTCTGATGGCTCATGGCACATCTGGATATCAATGGTGGAACTCCCTGACCAGTCTGGGTGCACACACATTCTCCTAGGGTTTCCAGGAAATGTCCTTGATTCCATAGCCTTTCCACTTCACCTTGTATTGTAGTCCCCACCAGAATAAGTGGCTATCCAGGATCTCTTCCACCTCATACTCCTTGCTGTTGTTGACTGCCACCAGAGGAGGCAGAGGTTCCAGGTGTCATCTTGGGATAGGGTTCACTGGGGCTGGAGTCAGTTTGACCATGTTGAAGACTGGATGGAGCTGATGCATTCCCATGGGGAGCCAGAGTCAATATGCCAAGGGCCCTACCTGCTGTTCTACTGTGAAGGGTCCTAATTGTCAGTGCAAGAGCTTCTTTAATGGCCAGGTGGTCATAATATTGGAGGCATCCAAGTAGACTCAATCTCCAGGCTTGTACTGGGGCACTGGGGTCCTTCCACAGTCATAGTATCATCCCATGTTGTCCTTCACCTTTGCCAGCACTGCCCAGGCTTCCTTCTGTGCAATCTTCATCTGGTCCACAAACTTGTTCATGGCTTTGTTCTCTGAAGGTCAGGCCCAGGGTTCAAAGCCCATGCATGGGTGACATCTGGTGTCCAGGAAGAAAGGTGAAAACTGGGTGGCCACATGAATGTGGTTGTTGTACTGGAACTCAGTGTCAGGAAGGAGTTTGTCCCAGTCATCCTGGTGCTCATTGCAGAAGAGGCAAAGGTATTGTTCAAGCTCCTGGTTCACATGCTTGGTCTGTGGTAGGCAGTGGAGGTATGATGTTGAGCAGTCAGTAGAGCTCCTGAGTGAAGTCTGCCATGAATTGCAAGCCCTGGTCAGATACATAGGCATTGGAGAGGCTGTGTAACTTTCAGATGTTCTTCCAGTACAGGTTTACAGTGCCCATGGCAGAGCAAGTAGTGTGAGTAGGGATGAAATATGCTTGTTTGCCAAAGGTCCACTACTACCATGATGGCATTGTAACTATGGGCATCAGGGAGCTCTACAATGAAGTCTATCGAGGTGATGCTCCATTGCTCTATGGGGATAGGCAGGGGGTGCAGCTGATCAGAGGGAAGGCAATGTTGGGGCTTGGTCTGAAGGCAAAGATTGCATGTACTAGTGTAGGATCTAATATATCAGGACTTCTGGGGCCACCAGTAGTTCTGGGACACCAGCTCCAACATTTTCCACCAGCCAGGGTGTCCTGCAATCCAGGAGTCATGATGTTGCTCTACAATCCTCTGGCAGAGCTCTGGGTCATTGGGCATATAGATACAATCCCAAAATGTCAGGAGTCCATTATGGAGGGCCCATTTGTCTGCCTGGACTGACTTGATGCTGGTGATACATCTGGACTTGAGTGCCCTGGCTGCTTGAGCAATGAGTTCCTCCTGCAGACCATCCCAATTTTCCCATTGGATGTCTTGGAAGATCTCCACCCCTGCCCCCTCAACAGCTAAGCCTTCCATGGCTTGGATTGCAAACAACTTGGGTTGGAGAAGCATGATGTTACTGTTGTCATCTTCCCTGGTGCTGTGGTCTGCTCTCTAGAACAGATTGTCCAGCTTCTCCATGCTCCAGCCTGGCTTATGGTGCAGTGAGAAGTCAAAGTTGGCTAAGTAGAGGGACCACCAGGCCTGTCAGCAATTGAGCTTCTTGGCTGTCTGGAAGTACTCAAGGTTCTTGTAATCTGTCCATACCTCAAACTTTGCTGCCACTCCTTGAAGGAACAGATGATGGCTAGCATCTCCTTGTCATAGATTTTGTAGTTGTACTCAACCACATTCAGACTCTTAGAGTAGAAGGCCATCAGATGCCATTTTCCATCCTTCCAGGATTGTTGTGACAGAACAGCTCCAGTGGTGAAGTTGGAGCTGTTGGCTTCCACCCAGAAGGGGGAGTCATCATCTGGGAAGAGAAGGACAGGTCCAGAGGTGATGGTGTGCTTGAGGTTGTCAAAAGCCATCTGCTCTGGGGGGCCTCAACTCCAGATGGCATCCTTTGTAGTAAGGTTGAACAGTGGTCAAGTGTAATAGGAGAAATCCTGAATAAATCTTCAGTAGAAGTTAGTGAACCCTAAGAAGGTCTGCACTTCCTTCTTGTTCTTGGGCTCCAGCCACTCTGCAACACCTGCCACCTTCATTGGGTCCATCTCCATGGCTCCATGCAAGATGATCAACCCAAGGTACTCAATCTGGGTTTGCTCAAACTCACACTTCTCCAGCTTGAGATAGAGTTGGTGAAGGCAAAGACATCCCAAGACAATGTGCATGACCTGGCAATGCTCCTCCAGTGTTTTAGTGTAAATAAGGATGTCATCAAGGTAAATGCACATTATGCCTTCAGTGATCAGGTCCTAAAAGATGTTGTTCATCATTGTCTGGAAAGTGGTGGGGCTGTTGGTGAGTCCAAAGAACATGACAAGAGGTTTGAATAATCCCCAGTTGGTCTGGAAGGCAGCCTTCCACTCATCTCTCTCCTGGATCCATATGTTGTTGTAGCCCTACTGGACATCCAGTTTGGTGAAGTACTGCACACCCTAGAGATTGTTGATGAGCAATGTTGATGAGCTCAGAGATGAGGGGGAGGGGGTAGCAGTTCTTCACCATCATGGCATTAAGCACCCAGTAGTCCTAGACCAGTTAGAGGGAGCCATCCTTCTTTTTGATGAAGAAGACTAGGGAAGCCATCAGGGATTTGGAGGGGTGGATGCAACTGGAGGGCAGGTTCTCCTATAGAAAGGCATTAAGTTCATCTTGCTCCCTCAGTGCCAGTGGGTAGACCTTGCAGCTTGTGGGCTTGGAGTCTGGCATCAATTCAATGGCATGGTCCCACTACTTGTGCTCTGGGAGCAAGTCAAAGGAGGCCTTGGAGAACACATACTTGAACATGTGAAGATATAGAGGTACAATGTCCCAGAGCTCCTGAGGCATGGAGTTCACCACAAATGCCTGGGCCAGCCACTGAAAGGTGGTCTGACTGGCCTGGATCTCCATGATAGAGGGTGGGAGGCATAAGGCAGTGGTGTATATCTGGTCTCCAATCTCCACTGCTTCATCTGGAGACTCTAGGTCACATGAGGTGCAGAACTCCCCTGGCAGATCTTCCTCCAAGGCCCTGCCACCACTTCAGTAATCTTTGTAGAAGGCCTTTCTACAAGGAAACACCAAGGGTGGGGGGTCCAGAAGATCTAGATCTGTAAAAGGAAGGTGGCCCACATGGCAAGCCCAAATGGCTGCATGCTCTCAAACCTTAGCCCAGTGCTGTTCTCTGACCTCAGTGGCACAGGTGGTGCACCTTTAGGGATATTGGCTCATGGTCACCTCACCCCAGGCCCAGTCTACTTCAGGGTTGTGCTCCTAAAGCCAGGTGAACCTGAGGATCATGTCCTATTTACCTAGGCTGATGACAGCAAAAACAGCCCACTCTACATGGTTCTGGTAGCAGAGGATGAGGTCAACTATGGAGTTGATGGCCCCAGCCTCATTGGGCATTCTGTCAATATTGAACACCAGAATAGGTTAGGACAGTGTCTGCACAGTCAGGCAGTGGCACTTGACAAACTCTGAGTCCAAGAACAACCCCATGGTGCCAATATCCAAGAGGGCAGTGACTCTGCAGGCTTGCTGGATGTCTGTGGTCTCAATTTCCATGTCAAGGCATAGAGAATTTGCCAAGGGGTTCACAGTTGCTATGTACTGCCAGAGCAATTGGCATTTCCATGCAGGGCAGCCCAGATGAGGTCTGACTGGCATCAGTGGGCCTGGCTTAGAGTTTGGAGTTCAGACACACAAACCAGTTAGTACTTGGTGACAGAGGCATACATCTCATCTGCTGCTTGACTAAAGATTCTCCTCCAGACCTAGGAGGGGGGTACAAATGCCTCTCTTCTCCAGGGTCAATTCTGGTGCCAGCTCATCTGGTGAAGAGTCTCTGGCAGTGTCCTTTGCAGCCAACAGCTGCAGGAGAAGCTCCTCCTGCTCTGCCATGGAGAAGTAGCATATCTTGAGACCCAATGGGCAGTGCCACACAAAGTGCCCAGGTTTCTGACATCTCCAGCACAGCAGCAGTGTGGAGCAGTACTGCCAGGTGGCATTGATGTCTATGGGGATGCCTGGCAGTAGGGGTCACAGTGCAGGTAAACCCGACAGTGGGGGTTGTGGGGCAGAGGTGGCCAGAGCAGAGGTGGGTACCAGGAGTGCAGGAGCAGGGTACTGGAGAGTGGCAATGGGGGCAGGGCAGTGAGTCAGGTGTGTGTGGCATAGTTTCCATTAAATCTCCATGAGCTGCCACTGATCCTAGGCTACTTTATACCAGGAGGCAATCTGCTTGTCATCTGGGTGACCCTTGGCAAAGTTGTCAATGCATTTCAGTAGCATGGGGTGCAAGCCATCCCAGAATGTGAGGCACAGTCAGAGGCTGTCAGGGTAAGCCACTTCCTTGACTAGTGCCCAGAAGGAGTCAATATACTTGTCCAGTGTCTGTTTCCCTTGCCCATACTATTCCTGGTCACATAGCACTAAGGCAGCAGTTTTGGCAAGATTGATCAGAAAGAACTCCACCCAGAAGTCCTTTTTGAAGGCTGCCCAATCCATGAAACTCCTGACACCTCTGGGGTGTCAAAACACTTGTAGCACATAGGTGGAGCCATGTCCTGTCTTTATGTATGACAAAACCCAGGCTATTTTCAGTGTATTGAAGTTGAAAGCACCCCTACTGAGATGGATGTAGATGAGGCAGGACTGGAGGAGATGCTCTCTGCCAGAGTGATTGCCATTATACATGTCTGGGAGTGTAGGATGAGAGATCTGCACTTGGGGGGCTACCAGAGCTGCTGGGAAGGCTGCAGGAGCTGCCAGGGGTGTTTCCACAACCAGGGGTGGCACAGAGGTAGGGGTCAGGTGCTCTAGTAGTGCCTGGAGGGACTGGGAGATGAGTTTGGTGATTTGGCAAAGGGTGGAGAGTTCAGTTGTGTGATGTGTAAGGGAAGATTGAGTCAATTGCACCTGGTTCTTTAGGTGTAGCAGGCAAGTCCAGGCCTTGTCCTGAGGGGCTGGGGCCTCCAAGGGAGTATCTGGATCAGCAAGCTGAGACATAGAATTCTGCAGGTGTTTAAGCCTGGTGGGGAAGTGACAGATAGGGGCTTGGAGATTCTGTGTAGGCTATGAGGGGCTTCTAGACTAGGATAGGAGACTTATTCTGCTGTAAGGGTGACCTCCAGGAGCAATGGCTAAATCATGCAGCTAGCAGAGGAGAATCTGAAGTATATTAGAATAGTACTTGACAATACAAATAGTAAACTAATCACCTAGCAGAGGGCAATTTGGAGAGAACAAGTCTAAGGATTCCTGCTGCTCAGTGTAGTGCATCAGCAGGTGGCAGAGGCATGGGAATAACTGTGTAAGTGGCCAGAGTTAGCCAAAGTGCATAATGAAGGATCACAGAAAGTTCCAGGAGTCACTGGAGATCTCTAGAGACCAGTAGAGTGCCTCAGAGCTATTGAACAAGCCTTGGGAAAGTGGAACTGGGCAAGGAGAGTCAGTGTCAGACAGGGGCAGAGGTTGGCAAAAGGTAGTCCCCTGACAGTTCCATATGTCAGTGACAGATAATTCACTTTAGAGCTTCCAGAAAAAAACAAACTGCTACAACAAGTTCAGAGTTTGACTGTCAGGAGACTCTCAAGTTATTTCCCAGTCTCTTCCTTCTGGGGTTCCCAGCCCCTCTTCTTATAGTTTTTCCTTACACTCCTTCTTTTGTCCTACCTATTTTGTCCTACTCTCAGTACTCAGATTATATTGGTCCTCTATTCATAATTCAGACAAGTGTGGAGCCTCAAACACTGTCACTGTAAGGGAAGCACTTGACATCTGTGCAACTCCTTCCACAAGGCTAGCAAGTGCCAGTGACAAGTGAGAGTCAAGTGAGCATGGAGGCAAGCAAGAGTCAGACAAGAGACTAGCAGGGACCTCTGCATGGCACAAACACTGCTCAATGCTCCCATCCAACCTGGGGAAGATGATCATTGTTTGTTGAGGTGACAAAACTAGAAGAGGGGTTGATGTTAGGGGACCAGTCTCTGGATCATGTCCAACTCTACTCCAAGTTTAGTCCAAGGATGCAACCACTCTTAGCACATCTGAATGACTGCTCAGCCTGCCCTATCCCCTTCTGTCTTCTAGTAGTCAGCCTTGATGAGTCATATGCATGGACCTTACTCAGCATCAATATTGTTAGTCATACTCCATTACATACTGGAACCCAATTAGTTAAACAGTATTAGTAATAGCATAGCCACTGATGTAGTATATAAAGGCAGCCTGTGGATAAAATATTCCCAGGCTGAACAATAGCAGTGTTCTTCTGGCCTACACACTGAACTGACTATAAGCTCTCTAGCAATGTCTGACCACTTGGTCTGCCCTGCTAGTCCCTTGTCTGACTCTTGTCTGCCTCTGTGCCCACTTGACTCTCACTTGTTACTGGCACTTGCTAGCCCTGTGGAAGGAGTTCTGCAGATGTCAAGTGCTCCCCCTACAGGTTGTTCAGCCTCCTACACTGTCTGCCCCTCTAGCCCACAGTACCCAACTCTATCCCTTATTATGTCTTCTGACTCTTGGTCTCCCCCTACCTTTACAACTTGTGCCCCTACTGCAGTAACCTCTGCTGACCCTTCCAACTTGGCCTCTGGCATGCCTCCTGTCCCTAAGATGGGACCTGCTGTGACATCTCACTAGACCACCAATTCTACAGCAGATGCATCTGACACTTGCTGCCCTTGAATGTAGACTAGCTGCCCTAAAGACTGGACATGTGGTTACTGCCACCCAAACTGCTGATGAGTATAGTAATATTCCAGCAGTTCATTGTTCTGCTTGTCCTGACTGTCCTAAGCCCTCTGAGTCCTTGCAAACTCCTACTGTGCCCCCCTCTCATAACCCTTAATGGGTCTTGCACTCTACTTCTAATACTACTCTGCCCATCTCTCTCACTCAGGACCTTCCCCCTACAGATGGTAAAGCCCCTTACTATGAATGTGCCCTCAAGCTCCCTGACTCTCTTGTTGCACATGTCATCAGGCATCAGGGTGGGGCCTTAAACAAGCCCATGACCTATCTGGCTCTCAGCTGGCCACCTTTTCAGTTGGTCTAGCTGGTAGTGAAAGCTAATGCTTTGTCACTATCCAGGGCACTGACCAGCAGATTGGTGAAGCCCTTATTGTCCTTGGAGAGTGCATTGCTAAGAAGCATGTGTGCACACTGTGGAAACAGCAATTTGGCAATGGTGTGCCAGCCCCTTTTAGGGAACCTGCATTGTCCATCCCAAAACCCTCTACCCCAATTACACTGTCTCCTCCTAAGGCCCCTGCATTGTCTGCACTGCCTCCTCCTCCTATGGCTCCTATGCGTGATTCTACCATAGATTTTGAAAAATCTGCTGACTGGGATGATCTGTCTCCTATGCCTGTCTCAATGGCACCTTCACTACTAGCCAGCTTGCCTATGGCCCTCTCTACTCTAACTCTGGCTCTGTAAGGGGACCAGTCTCCAGACCATGTCCAACTCTATTCTGAGCTTAGTCTAATGATGCACCCACTCTTAGCACCTCCAAACAACTGCTCAGCCTGCCCTATTCCCTTCTGTCTTCTAGTAGTCAGCCTTGATGAGTCATATGCATGGACCTTACTCAGCATTGATTATTGTTAGTCATACTCCATTACATACCAGGGCCCACTTAGTTAAATAGTATTAGTAACTGTATAGCCACCAATGTAGTATATATAGGCAGCCTGTGGATAGCATATCCCCAGGCTGAACAATAGCAGTATTCCCCTGGCCTATCCACCAACTCAACTGTAAGCTTCCCTAGTGATGTCCAACTCTCTGCTTGCCTTACCTGCCCCTCACCTGACTCTTGCCTGCCTTTGTGCCCACTCAACTTTTGCTTGATGCTCACATTGCTGCTCTGGGGAAGGAATTCTGCAGATGCTAAGCCTTGCCCTTACAAGTTGTTCAGCCTCCTACACTGTCTGCCCCTTTAGCCCACAGTAACTCATTCTATCCCCTACTATGTCTTCTAACTCTTGGTCTTCCTCTACTCCAATGACTTGTACCCCTATAGCAGCCCCCTTTGCTTGCCCTCCCAACCTGGCCTCTGGCATGCCTCCTATTCTTGGAACAGGCCTGTCCACAATGCCTCACAGGACTGCCAACTGGTTCTCTCTATTTCAGCAGATGCAGCTGACACTTGCTGCCCTTGAAAACAAACTAGCCACCCTGGAGAATGGACATGTGATCACCACTGCCTGAACCATTGGTAAGCATAGTAACACTCTGGCTGCCCATTGTTCTGCTCCTCCTGGCCATCTTAAGCCCTCCAAGTCTCCCCACATTCCTATTGTGCCCCCCTCCCATTCCTGATGGGCTGTGTGCTCTACTTCTAATACTCCCCTGGCCATCCCCCATGCTTGGGATCTCCCTCCTACAGATGGTAAAGTCCCTCATTACAAATGCACCCTCAAGCTCCCTGACTCTCTTGTTGTGCACATTGTTGGACATCAGAGGCAGGGCCTTATACAAGCCCATGACCTGTCTGGCTCCCAGCTAGCCACCTTTGCAGTTGGCTTGGCTGGTAGTGAAGGCCAATGTTTTGTCACTATCTGGGGCACCAACCAGCAGATTGGTGAAGCTCTTGTTGTCTTTGGAAAGCACATCACTAAGAAGTGTGTGCACACATTACATAAGCAGCAATCTGGCAATGCTGCACCAGCAGTTGCTGTGCTGGCCCCCTCTAGGGAAAATGCTTCATCCACCCCCAAACCCCCTACTTTGTCAGCACCACCTCCTCCTCCTGTGGCTCCTATGCCCAACTCTACCTCAGACTTCTCAGAACCCTCAGACTGGGATGAACCAACTCCTGTACTGACTCCAGCTGCACCTTCACTGCCTGCTGGCTTGCCTATGGCCCTTTCTACTCCAACTCCAGCTCTGTCATCCCCAATGGTCATTGGGCATTTATGCTTGAGGTATCTCTATGGCCCTGTGCAGCACCAACACTGCTTGTTGCTCTTGCCTGATCCAGGGAAGGTGAACACTGTTTGTCAAGGTAACAAACCTAGAGGAGGGGCTGATGTAAGGGGACCAGTCTTCAGACTGTGTCCAACTCTATTCTGAGCTTAGTCTGATGATGCACCCACTCTTAGCACCTCCAAATGACTGCTTGGCCTGCCCTATCCCTTTCCATCTTCTAGTAGTCAGCCTTGATGAGTCATATGCATAGACCTTACTCAGCATTGATTATTGTTAGTCATACTCTATTACATACTGGGGCCTGCTTAGTCAAATAGTATTAGTAACTGTATAGCCACCAATGTAGTATATATAGGCAGCCTGTGGATAGCATATTCCCAGGCTGAACAATAGCAGTATTCCCCTGGCCTATCCACCAACTCAACTGTAAGCTTTCCTAGTGATGTCTAACTCTCTGCTTGCCTTACCTGCCCCTCACCCAACTCTTGCCTGCCTTTGTGCCTGCCCAGCTCTTACTTGACACTTGCATTGCTGCTCTGGGGAAGGAGTTTTGCAGACACTAAGTCTTGCTCTTACAGGCTCTGTCATCTCCAATGTATCAGCTATGCCTTTGGGCACTATGCTTAGGGCACTGTAAGGGGATGGTCCCCTTAGGACTGTTTGACTCTATTCCAGGCTTAGTCCAAGGATGATCCACCATTCTAGCTCATCTGATATACTGCCTGTCATGCCCTACACCCTTCTGTCTCTATTAGTCACCTTTCATGAATCACATGCTCTAACCTTACTTAGTATAGATTAATTGTTAGCCCAGCTTCCATACATACTGCTGACAGATGAAGTAGTTATATTAGTCATCATTTCTAGCAATGTAGTATATAGGACAGTCTACAGGATAGAATATCCTCAGACTGAACAATAGCAGTGTTTCCCAGGTCTATCCACCAAACTGACTGTGAGCTCCCTTAGTGATGTCTGACTTCCTTTGGCCTCTGCCTTGACCCTCACTTGCCTCTAGCCCATGTTAGCACTTGCTGGACTCTTGCTTGTCTCTCAGCACTTGGCCTTGCAGGGTAGGAGTATCCCACATTGTCAAGTGTCCCCTTACAGGCACTTCTATGGCACCTCTGCATGGCACCAACACTGCTTGATGCTCTCACCCAACCTGGGAAAAATGAACATTGTTTGTTGAGGTAATGAACCTAGAAGAGGGGCTGATGTTAGGGGACTGGTCTCTGGATCATGTCCAGCTCTACTCCAAGTTTAGTCTAAGGATGCAACCACTCTTAGCACATCTGAATGACTGCTCAGCCTGCCCTATCCCCTTCTATCTTCTAGTAGTCAGCCTTGATGAGTCATATGCATGGACCTTACTCAGCATCAATTATTGTTAGTCATACTCCATTACATACTGGAACCCAATTAGTTAAACAGTATTAGTAATAGGACAGCCACTGATGTAGTATATAAAGGCAGCCTGTGGATAGAATATCTCCAGGCTGAACAATAGCAGTGTTCTTCTGGCCTACACACTGAACTGACTGTAAGCTCTCTAACAATGTCTGACCACTTGGTCTGCCCTTCTAGTCCCTTGTCTGACTCTTGCCTGCCTCCATGCCTGCTCAACTCTTACTCATCACTCTCACTCATCACTGGCACTTGCTAGCCCTGTGGAAGGAGTTCTGCAGATGTCAAGTGCTCCCTTTACAGATAGGGCAGGCCAAGCAGTCATTCAGATGTGCTAAGAGTGGGTGCATCCTTGGACTAAGCTTGGAGTAGAGTTAGACATGGTCTGGAGACCAGTCCTCTAACAGCCACCAACTTAGGTCTTTGATTACTCATGGCCCATTTCTGGTTCTAGTCTTCCACTCTTCAGGTCACAGGTGCTTTCAACCAAGGGCTTTCCAATGGCACCAGTTTCAACCCACCACATGTGCTGAATCAGAAGATTGAAGTCATTTACAATGGATCTCCATATTGAGGGGTCTAGACTTTGTTATAGTAGTTTGTTTCTTCTAGAAGCTTTAGAGTAGATTTTCCATCACTGGCATAGAGAATCCTTAGACTTATTCTCTTTGAATTGCCCTCTGCCAGGTGAGTAGTCAGCATTTTAGATTTTTTTATAGATGCTTGATGGACTTTGGATCTCCCTCTGCCAGCTGTGTGAGTTGGCCACAGCCTCCAGAGGTTGTCCTTACACTGACCCCCAATATAGAAATCCATCATAAATAGCCTTGATCTCCTGACTTCACACATGTGATGAGTTAAGACTAGTGTCATTGAAAGGCCCTTGATTGAAAGCACCTATGATCAGAAAAGGGGAGGACTAGCATGAGAACTGGGCCATGAAGAGTTGAATGAACAGAAGGAGTCTCCTGACAGCTTACTTTAGATGTCATTATCATCCCTCATTCCTGAGAAAATCTCAACATCTTGAGAGTCCTTGCTGACATCAGAAAGTGTACTGGCTAGAAGCATCCTTATCATACAGTTTGTCATCATTTTCTTGGCACATATCACTCTTTATATGAGGCTTACCATGATTTTCAACTTTTTTTCTTCGAAGCTGAACATGTTTTTGTTGATTATATCATTTTTCCATTAGACATCTCAAACAAACAATTCAGACAACAGCCAAGGTGCTTTGTGGAATGAAACTCAGTGAATCTTCATTTCCTCCATTGCCACTTAACTCTCTTATAATCCTTAGTAGTTCATTACTATACATCATTTATAGTCACTTTTCTTTTATTGTTGTACCTACTTTCTTACTGTATACTGCTCTACATGGCCCTCTGCACCATTGAAACAATGTGAATACCAAAGCAGAGATACTGGCAATGTGACACACCGTGACAAAAGTTTTGCAACTCTTTTGTGATATGGACATCCAGCTTGCTTCCAAGCTTCAATGGTATGCTACCACAAATATAACATTGCAAGGATCTAACTAAGAAACTAGTCAACTGACTCCTGAAGTCCAACCAGAGAAAAGTGAGATGATGTTTTGTAATTGTCGATTTGATTGTCGATTTGCGGTTGGCAATAGTCCTGGATGGAAGCAAATTTTGGTTTCGGCACCCTCTCCAGGGGGACAAGTGTGACTATTCGGCAAATTTGGTGCCAGTGTGACACGTGACATTTCGAACAGTAAATACCGTGAATAGCCGACAGGCGGCCGGTGATCACCCTCTTCAGTCCTTCCACGTTCACTGTGCAATAGCGCGATGGTTGTTGCATAAAGTCCACCTTCCCGACCGCCCTCCCCTATGTTCGTATATGACATGGTTGTCAGGCGTAAGAACGCTTCTGTACAAGACAGTTCCTCTGACGACCATACCGTATATAATGGGACGTCTGCCAAGTTCAATGGCAACGATCCTGCTGTCGAAGGAGGCTTTCCCATGACTCAAGCGGTCCCCATTATCTTAGATTATTATTTTGTCAGTTTTCTTTTCTTTCAGACTCCAGTAAGGTTGTCTCAGGCTCAATTTCAAGGCAGGCACTTTCCCTGGTGTTGGGTGGTTGCTGCACGTAAATATCTTAGTTTAATGGTCCCCAAGCGATGCTTAGCTTCAGTAGGAATGTCTGGGCATATGAACAGTTGCTGATGCTGAATTCACGAATTGGTACGATGCGTCTATTGCCAAAACTCAATACACCCGCTTTATGCTAAGACGGTATAGGCTCTGCCCTAACATTCTCTCAGATGCTATTCATCACTCTCCAATCGCTCCCAACGTTCCTCGTATTTCAGAAGGGCCAATGGGTTCCTAGACTTAAACCACGACATGTACCTCTGCATCAGTGGGCCTTCCAGGTGGTCGTATTCCTAACAGGAACGCTATTCAATAATTGGGCGTTTGCTTATTCAGTTCCATTAACTTTGTTGATCGTTTTACGTTCTGCGGGTTTGTTTTTTTTATCTTGCGTCCCTTTGTTTCATGCTGAGCTTTGTTTCAATAGGTCTTGCCGTGTCGATGCTTTTTGGCGTCGTTTTTTTAAAGAAGCAGTACTCAACCATGCAAATCGTGAGTATCTGCGTACTTGCTCATTGTATAGCGGCTAAACCCGTGAAATATCAATGAGACATCTGTCATTACAGTGACCGTCGGAGTTGTCCTTGCTACACTTTCTAGGCCGAAGGCAACCCCCACGTCACCCAAATTAGCAGCCCAAACGTCAGAGAATATGCAGAAATATCTGATTGGAGTCACCATGCTTGTCACATCTCTGTTTTTGACGGCTCTCCTTGGTATGTTGCAAGAGAGAACGTACAAGAAATATGGGCCATGTTGGAAAGAAGGTGTATTTTATACGGTAGGCCTAGTTCCAGTATAGCATTTTGAAGTGCTAAACCTGTACCTGATAGCACTTTCTTTCTCTTCCCATATTTTTGTTACTCATACCCGACATAAAGCAAGGTTATGCCAGCCTTTCGCAGGATCCTTGGCCCTCTGCTCATCTGTCATTCTTGATCTTGGGGCTGAACCTTATCTCACAACTCATTTGCGTGTCAGGTGTCAATAGACTTTCATCTGTTGGTATCTCTTCAGCACTTAACAAAGACATCGCTAATATTTGTGCTCTAGCAAGTATCTTCAGTGTCAACCAATCTTGTGCTGACGGCGAGGAAAGCACTAAGCTTGTGCATCAGCGTCTGGTGGTTCAATAATGGTTGGAACGAGCAGCTGGGGATTGGAGCAGGAATGGTGTTTCTAGGCAGCGCCTTGTTCTCGATGGCTAGTAATGTGAAAGCTAAGAAGCAATAAGTACGACAAATTCAATGGATAACTTGGTATTCAGCCTCTCCAACATTTACAAAGATGTAGAGATCGGTCATCACCCTGCATACTGTATTAGATAAAACCCATTACGGTTCCTGTTCACACATAACTGTGTCTAAATAAAAGCTAGATCGATGACCGATCCCTCTACGGAGCTACAGAGACAATCTCGAGTTTCAAAGGCTAGATCGATGACCGATCCCTCTACGGAGCTACAGAGACAATCCTCGAGTTTTAAAGGGATCGACAGTTGCTCATTACAACCAATGGTTACGAGCCTCAATGAGAGGATATCTGTGGATGTTGTTGTCGGGGTATATTGATTGTCCACTGGCACTACTAGTGTCGTGACGACTAAGCTAAAAAAATTGCCAGTGCTCAGGCCGCTGAGTACGAGTTAGAATGTCGTCTCAGGTCCGATCAAAGTCCATCGATCCTCAAGAAACATATGGTATACGGACTGACGCTTGAATACTATTCTTGTTCTGTGATCACTCAGACTGTGTTATGCGCGGAATGTCCATCCGTGTCCATCGAAAATGTGAAGACGATCATACCGTCGGTCCGACGCTTGTGAAGATATGGCCGATAATAATACTGAACTTGACATACAGTAACATACAGTGTCCTGGGGAACTCTAGAGAACTTCAGGTAGAAAATGAGTGAGTCACCAATTCCAAAATGCTGCAAACTTGTCACACTCAAAACTCACCCAAGGATGCGGGTTGTCGAGGGAATTTTTCCTGACTCGTGGACAAACACTGCTTTTTTTAAAAAAAAAAAATGATTCATTATGCCCTCTAGAGCACAGTAGAGTTCCACTAATACTTCAAGTACTGTAGAAGTGGAAGGTAAGATAGAGTCATGTCCCTTGAGTTATCGAAAAATGTCAAAATTATAGAAAAAATATTGTGATCAAACACAAAATGGCATTTCAATGATATTTTATTACAATTTGAAGAGGAATAGAGAAAAAAAATTATAATGTTTATTAATTTATTGATATTAATGTATAATGTTTATCAATCAATCAATATTAATCAATAAACATTATAATTCCTTTCTTTCTCCTCAATTTGTATTGCAAATACCATTGAAAATACCATTGTAGGTTCAGTTACAGTATTTTTTCTAATGGTTTTGACAGAAACATTCAAAGACAATTTGAAATCAATTGGATTATTTTTACCATGTTCATACATTGTTTTGACAAAAAACATTGTCCCCTGCACCCAGTGTTTAGTCATATTCCATGCCTAGTAGAGCAGGATAGGTGGTAGACCTGGCTGGCCTGGCCCAGCTTGCCCTGGCTAGCACTATTCCATGCACCTTTTTTCTTTTTGCAATTACATCGACATCATATGCCAGTACTGTGTACTCTCTCAGCATGACCTCTATATAAAGTTACGGAGCAGGGCCACTGTGCCCCTTGAGGTGTTTTTGTGGGCTGGTATCCCCACTACTTAGGAAACTTGGAATACTGTGTTCTTCTCTTTTACCTCTGATCCTTCCCATTGGCAGGCATACAATCTCATCTGGTCAACACATACCTTGCCTTGTGTCTACTCCATCCTGGCATGTTCATGCAAAGGCAAGCACTTTTCAAAGAAAATTATGAAATCAACTGGATTATCTTTACTGTGTTTTTACATTGTTTTACCAGAGAATATTGTATCCTGCACCTAGTGAAAGTTTCACACCTGATTTGGCATTATTTGGTTAGGTTCCTCCTTCCCTCAATAATACACCTCTAATGAGTCTAATCTATGCCTTGTCTCTGATAGTGTTGATCAACTGGCTACAGTTAGCTGGCAGTGCTTAGCCATTGGGCATCTTGTCAATGACAATTGTCAACATTAATAGGTGCCATAAATCACCAATGTCATGCCAGCTAATTGTCTACCACATCCAGAGTTAAGGCCAATGACTGAACACCCCTTGTTCATTGTCAGCCATGATGAGCTTGTGTTTCCACTTGAAACCCACCAGAAATTGTTGAAAATTTGTATTATGATACTACAAGCAATATACAACATTATTCTGACATATTATAACAGGTATTAGCAGAGAAAAGGCTTGGATGAAGCACTTGAAGAGATCTGGATGTCATTTTTGTCATCACCATTGTCATGACCTGCCACAACCCTGAGCCCTGAACTCCTGGAATTCACCTCCCTAACCAACCCCCATCCAGCCCAGAGCATGCACCCACCACCTGCAGCCATTGCTGGCCACACCACCACATTGGTGCCTGCCCTGGCAATCCCTAGTGCTTCCTCTTGTCCTCACTGATGCTTCTCCTGACCATTACCAGCTCCTCTCACACATCATATCCCTGCATCATCCTTCCAGTTGCAGCCTGCCCATCACTCTATCACAGGCCACACTACTCCTTCTCTGCCTCAAAGCTCTCAAAGTAACACCTCCCCTCCTTTGAGGACACTCATTATGCTGCACAATCACAGCTAACACCCATTCACCTTGCACAATCCCCAGACTGTACCTGAGGCCCTGGTGTCATATCTCAACACCAGGACTAGGGCCTGTAGCCCTAGAGCTTATCCACTACTGGTATATAAGCTGTAGAGTAATGTCTGGTACAGTAGTCTTATTATTACCTACAGTTCTCCATAAGTTTTGCCTCATTTTTGTCTTGTCATCTCAGTATCTGTCTACTTTCTCAGTACTCATCTCAATTCTATTTTGTCTTGTACTCATCTTGTATCCATCTCATATTTCTCCTCTACAATTCAGTTCCTTTCTCAACTCTCTTGTCTCTAGTCCTGTCTCTATGTTAGAATCTGATGTGATGATGTGATGAAGTAAAGGGGTACCACAAACCAGTGTCAGGGCCACAGTGGCCACAGGCCATGCTTTGTCCACACTTACTACATATATAAGGACTGCCTATAGAGTACCCTCAAATACATTACATGTTCTGAGAGTACAACACTTATATTTGACACATATGGACATTCAACTAACATACTATACCTAGATTAAGATTTATGTGTCTATTCATAGGTACAGACAATCCAGTTACATTACATGTTCTGAGGATTAAGACTTACATGTCTATTCATAGGTGTTTGTCACACTGGCATACTTGCTGCTACCTGTCTGGATTCCAACAGGTTATGGGCTTTCTTTGAGCAGGCTACTTGCTACAGTATTGCTGCTCATTGGAATTCTTTTTATTCCTGAAGAAACACCAATTATAGCAGACTGCCCTGTTTGGAACTGCCCTCCTTTGTGGGGAATCATTCCTGCCCAGATTTAGAAATATCCTTATTGTTTTCAGGTGATAACAAAACTTGGAACTATTCCTGCCAACCTGTACCCTGTCCTACTGTCAGGGGACTTCCACATCTGGACTTTCTATTCTGACCTATGTCCAACCTACAATGACTCTCCTCAACCCAACCTCCTTCCCCAAGGCTTGCCCTGCACTCCTGAGGCTCCCTCCAGATCCCCAGAGATCTCTGGAGGTCATTCTCCTTTTTGGGAAACCTCTGGAACTTTCTGTATTTCCTCTTTGAGCATCTCCCAAGGGTTAGGGTTAGCTCCAGTTGTCTGTACAGTTGTTCTCATGCCTCCATTGCCCACTGATGCACTGCAACAAGCAATGGAGATCCCTAGACTTGTTCTCTTTGGATTTCCCTCTGCTAGGTGATTAGCTACCATTGTATTGTCAATTACCTTTCTAATATGACTTTGGATTTCCCTCTGCTAGCCACATGAGTGAGCCACAGCTCCTGGAGGTTGCCCTTACATTTACATCTATTAACTCAAGAATGTCTACCAATTACACTAGTCCATCCATCCATGCTATTTCTATCCATGGCACAGAGTGGAAACAGGACAAGTTTGCCCAAAATTCACCCATCATGGATTTTGGTAGATAGTAGAGAGCACTTGAGATTCACTTATTGCTCCTGGGTCTAAAATTCTATGTCTTCTCTGCCCACATTGCTTGCTCTAGCACCAGCACCAAGCCAGTAGTGTATCAGAACTGAGGTGCTAACAATGATCTAGCATGTGCAGTTGTCCTCACAGCACTTGATGAATCTGAATATAAAGGCCTGGATGACACCAAAATTGCTGCAAGTCTATACAGCAGGGTAAAAACAAGGGCCGAAGGCAAGGGACTGGTTCAAATGGTTGCACTGATCCAGGAGATCTTCAAGATCCAGTGTTCTTCCAACAAACCACTGACCACAATGGCAAAGAAGATCTGCAATACTGTCCATTACATCTTTGCCATCAAAATGCTCAATGAGGACCTATTCAAGTGTATGATACACTTGAACAGCCTAAGCAGCCCACAGTATGAACCCATCCAAGCCCAAGTGTCCAGGGAGCTCACTAAAACCACAAAGGGCACACCCTACACCTCTGATAACATCTGCAAGCTGATGGAAATCATACAGAACCTGACAATGCTGAAAGCCTTGAACACCACCCTATCCACTGGCACTGCATTGGCAGCAACAACAAGAGGTCATTGGAGATCACAAAAGCCCTGGCTACCCATACACACACATCATGCAGGTACAAAATGCTGCACAACATGCACCATGCATGGATGAGCATGTGGAACATGCCTTCATGGTTTACTAAGCAGCTGACCTTGAGACCTGGCACTGCTGACTCAGGCATGCCAACTACCAAGCCATTATGCAACTGGCCCACAACCACAAAATCAAAAATGCACCCAACTCCCTCCATTGCCTGCCTCCAAAGTGTGACTCTTGTATCCTTGAGAAACAGGCAAGGACACCAGTGCCAAAACTGAGAGAGGAGTGGCAGGGGGCAATGCATAAACCAGAGATTGTGTGGGCAGACTTGATGGGTCTGTAAAGGTGCAGTCAACATGAGGAAACCATTACATACTAGATGTAGTGGATGGCTACACCAATATGGCCTGGCCTATTCCCCTAAAGAATAAGAGCAAAGCTTTTCCATAATTCCTCTAGGATGAGTTCTACTTAACTGCTGCACACTTCCATGCCAAGACTCTAACCAGATCCCTGAATGGGAAGATTCCCTACAAAAATGTTATGAGTGAGGGCCTAACTACTCCTATATGCAAGAGATTGGTTGTCATGCATTTGTGTTCATACCCACCCACAATCCAAAGGTCAGACTCAGACCTATGGAGTCCATCCTAATAAGGTATGGACAGAACTTGAAGACCTGCAAATGCTGGGACATATGGACAGAACTCAAAGACCTACAAATGCTGGGACAGAGTAAACAAAAAGGTCTATCAATCCTACCATGTCAAGTTTATATAATGCTGTGAAATGCACCATGTCCACATCTGACCAACTACATCTCCAGTCTCCACTGACAAATCAGCCTCATTGATGCCCAATAAGTATGATGTCAATCTTGGAGAATTTGACTTCATTGACCCTGATCCAATACCAATATCAGACCATGACAATTGCAAAACACAACCAGAGCCAGATGCCAAACAGCAAGGACCTCTGAAAAGATGATGGAGGAAGTCAGAGAGAGCAGAAGGAGGATGAGAGAGCAGGGGACTGAAAGGAACAGGACAGAAATGCCAGTAACTCAAACTGCCACTAACTAATGGCCACAAGTACAAACTGAGGAACAAGTGCCCATGGATCACACACAAGCATCCACCCCCACAAGTGTTGACCCTAACATCAATTATGATCAAATATTAGCAGCAGTCCTACAGTTCAGCAATCTTGAGTCATTGGAGATGGGGATGGAGGAGGAGTCAAAGAAATGGAAGGAAGGACAGAATGTGCCAAACACAGCAAAATGCAAGGCAGCATATAAGGAGGAGATCAAATCACTGAAAGACATGGGAATTTACTGCCTTGTACCTCAATTGGCCATCCCAAGAGGACAAAAAGTTCAAAAAGGAAGACCCATGTTCAAAATTAAGAGAGATGAGCATTGGAACACAGTCAGATACAAGGTGCACCTTGTCTCTAAAAGCTATGAGCAAGTGTATGCAAAGGATTACAACAAAACTGCTTCACCAACTGTGTGCATGGAATCATGGCACATCCTCTTACACATAGCAGCAGCAGAAGGGTGGGTAGTGGCCCAAATCAATGTAAAAATGATGTTTCTATATGACATATTCCCAGAGGATGAAGTACAGTACATGGAACAACTGGAAGAGTTTGAGGAGGAAGGAAAAGAAGACCAAGCTGGTACAGGGGCTCTATGGGATGAAGCAAGCTGGGAAGTGTCAGGGGACCTGTCCAAGTCAGACCCCATTCTTGTTTTCCTTGTTATGAGCTGTCCTTGTATCTGCACCCTTCCATCTTTTAGGGACAAGTACTTTCAAACTAGTGCTATCTAACAGTACTACTTTGGAGTGGCTATGCTCCAAGAGGCTGGAGTTCAAGGCCAATTAAGATGAACTTCCACTTTGGGATTGGACTTTGGACTTAGTGTTATGTAGTGTTTTTATTAGAAGCTCTAGAGTCAATTTTCCAAACATTGGCATTGGGAATCCTCAGACTTGTTCTCTTTGGATCTCCCTCTGCCAGGTGAGTAGTTAGACTAGTTAGACCTCTAGAACTTCTCATAGACATTGAATATACTTTGGATCTCCCTCTGCCAGTTGTGTGACTTAGCCACAGCCTCCAGAGGTCACCCTTACAGCAGAACAAGTCTCTCATTTTGGTCTGGAAGCCCCCTTTTAGCTGCTAGAGTTGGCTCTTGCTCCTAGAAGTTGCTTCTGTCAGGTTCTGCTGATCATGGGGGCTCAGCTATACTGGACAAGTCCTTACTAGGTGGAAACAACATCTACATGTATGATCCCATGATTAGTGCATGCTCTGTGCCCAGCAGGGCAAATGTTGCAAATTTGAGGAGCTGGTGGCAGGGTCCCAGTGGGATTTTGGCCATATGCCTTCTGTGCCATGCAAGGCACAAAAAGTGCTTGATCTCCTGGGACTGGCACACCATGTGCATAGCTGCTGAGCAGGGGTGGGAGCTAGACTGGGTGATGAAGTGGTTTAAGAAGGGGCAAAGGAGCAGGCTGTTGGGCCACAGCAAGGAGTCATCACAGGTGAGGCAGCCCAGTTTGGATGGTGGGGAGGGTGGGAGGCAGCCCATGAGGAAGGTAAGTCCACCCCAGGGCAGACACTGAGAGGGGGCCCCCTCTGTCCAGGACAAGGGCAAGCAGAGGGCATCTCTGCCTTCAAAAGCTGGGCTGAGCAAGAGGCCCTGGGAGGAGATGCTGATGGCTGGCCCTCTGGGCCCCCATATGTATTGTCCAGAGTTGAGAGCACTGGTGGGGTGGCCCAGTGACCTGGTACTGTGTTGGCAGATAGCAGAGCTGGAGGAACAATTGGTGGCATGGGGGGAGGAGCTCTGGGATTGAGAGGAACTCTGGAGGTGAGAGGGGGAGCTTTGGGGGGCAAGGTGTCGGGGGACTGTTCATACTGGACCCTCTGATTTGTTTCCTTTATTCCAAGCCTGCCTTTCATTGTTGTCCTCCCATCTTCTGGTGACAAATACTTTTGACCAAGGGCTATCTTTGGGTTATATTTTATGTGGTCACACAAGTCTGGAGATCAAGGCCATTTACAATGAATTTCCATTTTCAGTACAATCTCTGGAGTCATGGCAATTTCCGGAGTTTGCACCTTTGGGTTAGGGTTAGAAGTTTT